>MU189770.1:23814-49030 GCA_016904865.1 Pissodes strobi | reverse complement strand
AAAAATGAGAGTGAGTTATGCCGCTCAACTTTTGAGCGACTCGACTCAATTGCCAGTGGTATGAATACGTACATGAGTTTGGGTGCACTTCCAAATGAAGCTTTTGCAACAATTTATATTGTAGAAAAATCTAGTAATCTGTTTGATATCTTGAACTTCTTATCATTAAATAATTCTTATAAATTTAAGAATGTATTTGACAGATCTGATTCACAGTTGGAATTTTAAACGAAGCTTTGGATTTTTTGCTAAATTTAAAGGTATTAAACAAAAATGGTCAAGATTATTAAATGTTGGTCTATTACAATAAGAGGTCTTCTCAATTTATGGCAAAAACTTTTAAACTGTTGGTATAAATGTCTTAAAACCGGAAGACTGTTTAGAAAATTGCTTTGGTTGTGTAAGGCAAGAGGGAGACAATTGCATAAATCCCACACCAATACAGTTTCAAAGTGCCTTCAGAAAATTATTTTTGCAGATTTATTTCCACTCAAATCACATGAATTGTAGGGAGGATTTAGATTATTTTAAAATCCATGGACATGGTAGAAATTATTAATAAGGAGTCGGAAACATCAACTGCAACAATTTCCTTGCCTGATTGCAATTGCCGTAAAGAAACCGTTTCAACACAGAATGCTATCATGTCTGTGGATATTTGATGAAAAGGTGTCTGGAAGTACATTTATGTGACATTTGCTATGCTTTAAGCAGAGAATGTACTAGTATTGATGTAGACAAACTTCTGTCTCATTTTAAAGCTTTTAACGCAATTAAAGGTACTTTAGTGGGTTCATTTTATATACGTACTTTAGTGGGTTCATTTTAATATACAGCCTTGAAAGTATTTTCAACTAGCAGCTTAAGAACATATGTACAGGCGAAAAAAATTCTAATTATTTAGTGAATATACTTCAAAAACTTCAATTTCTCCATACCTGTTCAAATTTTCCCAAGCTGTTTGTATTAAAACTATTTATAAGACTAAACATATTTTATACTATAAAATTTAATAATAGACATCTCAAACGTAATAGTTCTCATAAAAAATGCATTCGAAAATTCAAAATCCTCACACATGTATAGTTGAAAAAAAAATTATTGCATTTTTCATTTCATAACAATTTACCCTCATTTATGAAAACTTATGTATGCATGTATGTAAATAGTAGCGTTTAGAGCTGTGTGTGTTCTCTTAAAGCAATTTTAAGTTATTTGATCTAGATATGGTATTGTTAATGTGTGCTCATTGCTTTGAGTAATATTGTATGGTTTATTAGTAGGGTTATGTAACGGTAAATTGTTACCATAATGTCTATTTATAAAGCTAGTATTTAAGTTAACCGAAGTTCATGTCCCTGGGAAGACAGTTCAAGTTTTATCCCTTTAAATGCTTCTGCTAGGAATTTTACCGAATATCTGTCAACAGTGTAAATAGAGTACAGAGACGGACGAGGATCGAACAAGGTCGGCGGGAATGTAGGTGCTCTCTTACTCTTTACAAGAGAGGTTGCTAATGTTAGACAAATTATCAGTAATAGTTTTTTTTTCGAGCCATGCCTTAGGTATAGAGGATATAGTCAACCATCCCTCCCTGGGATGGCTTAGTCCTGCCTTTAGGTGGTAATTTCTTATTTTTGGTTGTACACATATGTCAAAATTTGCTTACTAAACTTTGAAATTAAACATTTTTGTTGCATTTCTAACGAATTAAATCTACGCCGCAAATTTACTTTCAATAACCTTTGATTAATAAACGTTGTTAGACTAGTGAAAATTGTTGTCTTTTATTTAAATTAATAATTTAACACCATTGTCTTCATAACAGTGGGTATGAGGGTTAGAATCCCTTAAGGCAACTCGGGTAAGTAATTAAGTACTCCTGACTTACATCTCCTTAGCCTACAATCAATAAAAACTTTTTGTTTGTGCTGTAGCAAGTTTTAATTTTCCTCCACATTTCAATGGTTCAAAAAATATACGCAATACCTTTGTAAATATGACTTATCGTAATTTAAAGAAATGGAGTACTATTAATAATAACAAGAAGTTGCTGAAACTAGTACAATAAGAAATGTCTATTTGAGAACCGCTGAAAACGTCGTACAATATTATAATTTTTCATAATACCTCTCTGAAAACTATCATTTTCGACGTCTCTGTAGAGCAAAGAAAGTAAGTCTTTTCGGTCCGGGCACGGGAAAAATTTTCCCGGTCCCTAATTAGGGAGCGGGAAAAGTTTTCCCGATCCCTGATTTTGAGTGCTAAATTTGCAGTTATTTAGACACAGAATATGCATAAAGTATAATAAATTGGGTTAAAATTATACAGCGATGCAGTCTACAAGATTAATCTAGTACATTTTAGCGTCAATAGTCTAATTTTAAGTAAAATTATTTCATTTATTCTGACATTACTTGTCACAAACACTTCATAAATAACTGTCTTGCAAGTTTGACGTTTGCTTTCATTTGAATACAAAATGTATTATGACATGATTTTGGATACGTAAAATTATAATAATTTTATGTTTATGTCTTGATTTCAGAGAGGTATTATGAAAAATATCGTTCATTACACGTCCAGAAACAGCTTTTCCTGTGCTTGCACGACTTCCGGTGTTCGGCTACGCCTCACACCAGAAACTGTCGTGCGCGCACCGGAAAAGCCTAGTTTCCAGACTGGTAATGAAATATACTATTCTACTACCTATCAAAAACCTCTGCTACACCTCTTCAATAGCCTCCAAACCAGGCGGGTGTAAGCTCAAAGTGCTTTATTTAGGTTAAAAATTGACACATCAATATCTTAACATGATAAATGAGATCATGAAATACAGAGGGGTTTATTTTCCTCTCAACGCGCCCTCATTAAAGGAAACTAAAAATTTAAATAAAATCCCAAGAAACGATTCAGATTCCTTTATCAATAAATCGTAGAAGAAATATAAGTAATATATATTTTTATAATGAAAGCTTTCAGAAATTATTATCGACAAGGGTGACAGGAAGTAGGAAAAACCACTATATTATAGAAAAGCTTTACAGAATCGGATTCAAATATGAAAAATGATCAATTTTCCACTTCAATTTTTTTATAGTGTAGTCGCAGAGTCGCTTCCTTTCGAGCCACTTCATGGTTTGAGCAGTTTACAAATATGAAGTCCATCTGTCATCGGCTCTGCCGGAATCGGTCCCTTGAACATCAAAGGTGCCGACGCTTTATGTCGCTACTCGTTGGTTTGTTATACTCTGTCCGTATCTCGTGTTTCGGTTGTCGGTCTCTGTCGCCGAAGAGGTGAGGAAGAGAGACGAATATTTATATTTACATTATTCGGAATCAATAATTGTGGCCTTGGCCACCATTTTGTTCGTTTCTAACGAGCCACGTCTAGCCTCAAACATGTTTTGAACGCCCTGAAACTTTTAAGTTCTCAAAAACATTTGATATTTTAATAATGGCTACAATGAATTTATAGTTTGTTAAAAAAATATTAAAAAGATTGTAGTTTTGATGCAAAATTCGTTCCGTATTAGAGGCAACACAAATTCATTATCTTTTAAGTTAAAATACGACCACCGTCAAAATTATAAGCCTTTTAACTTTAATATTAATAATATTAGCAAATTCTAAAATAATTAGTAAAACAATAAGCTAGTAGTCAGTAGTGTATAACCTAACTACTAACCAGTGTTGCCAGATCAGTTTTACAGTTAGGTAGCAGATTGATGTAAAAATAATAGTAGATTGATTAAAAAAATAGTAGATTACAAATTCACTGTCTAGCTTTACCAAAAAAAAAAAACTACTCATGGTAAAACTGAAGTAAAGCAGAACTAATACGACTAACCACTAACAGTAAACTAATAACACCTGTTATTCAGTCGGGTTTGAGTAAACACGCCGACACAGACACCCGAGTGACAAGTCGTAAGCGTTGTTTGAATAAAGGATTGTTGTGTTATAAGTGTTTAATTTACGGATAGCCGTAGGTACGAAAACTAATCAGCTTGACCAATAATCCCTCAGTATACGAATGTTTTTAACCCTTATTTAGGCGCCCTGGTGTATTTCGTACCTACACCATTCTTAATAATAGTTAAAGGATTTCGCTAATAAGGCATACCCCACCATACCGCTTCGTGTACCTCAAACAACGTCGTAAGTAAATCAGGGTTGCCAACACTTCCAAAAGTATATCTACTAAATGAGACTATCAAATCTACTAGAAATCTACTAGACGAGAATTATGAAATTTTTAAATCTACCAAAAAATCTACTAGGTATTGCTAACTGCCCTTGATAAAAACGAATATGGAAACTCATTTGTTATTAATGTTATTACCAGAGATAAGGGGTCTCTGTGATTACTTTAAAATACAACACTTTTTGGTTGGACTTTGGACCTTTGGAATGCCCTCCCCAAGAAAACGCTTGCATATTCTTCGATTCTCCGTGGCGTTTCAAGTCGGCGTTCGGCGTATCGACTAGCAATTATTCTCCCATAAAATTTGCATTTAGCTTCCTTTCCTGAAGTACGTTCAATAGCCAACAACCACTCCTTAAAAGCAGGGTCGTAGACAGGGGAGCATGACACCCCCCCCCCCCCCCCCCCTGGGAATGTAACCGACTCATTTTGCATTCATGCCATGCCATATAAGAGGGTGCCGAATCCTTGTTTTTTTAAAGATTTTTTCGACTTTTGGGTAAAATTTAGGCGTGGCACCCTCAAAATTAGCCTTTCTCGGCGGCGTATTACTAATATTTACTATTATACAGACCAAATACGCGTATTTTAGATTACTAATGTTTACTTGCTATTTAGCAAGATTTCTACAATACCTCGGTGGCGTACTAGGCGTAGTGCTTGCCTGTCATTCCTGATTCCTGCGCTGCGGGTTCGATTCCCGTCGGTCGCGACAGATGTTTTTTTTTATTGTTTTTTTTTTTATTAATTTACCTTTTTCTTAATTTTGGGTTAGCCTTGGGTTAGTTTTGGTTAGTTCTTGTTGATTGAGCCCCCGTAGTGAGCGAAGCGAGCGGAGGGCCATGCAAAGCCATAATAATACCTTTACTGCGATTCAGAGTATTGCGATTTGAGCGATGTGCTGAATTGCAGTAAACATTGGTAATCTAAAATACGCGTATTTGCTAAGCCATTCTGCGCTTCGGAGCACAGTTGCTCTGTATAATAGTAAACAATGGTAATACCGTTGGCAGTCAACGGTAATACGCTTCCCAGCGGCTACTAGTGCGGCCTTGCCTACGGTTCGCCCCCCACCCCCCTGAGAAAAAATCCTGTCTACGCCCATGGTCTTTCAACCATGCTCCTCGAAATTTTTGAGTGTATTGCGTTTTAGGCATAGCTCTGTAATTAACATATTTAATTGTTCATCATATTTTTGTCTAGCTGTACTTACCTCACTATCAAATAATTGTACTGCACTCGTAAAATATTACACTATCTGCTAAACGATCGTATCGAACGAAAATATCATCGAAAGAGTGGAAAGACCAGCATATTTAAAATCTACAGTCTACAATATACGCTAAGCCTGCCGGTAATTCCCCCGGATTCTCTGGGTATATCTGCTATACTGTAGAGAGGCATTAAGAGATTCTTTACACAAATAGTGCACTATATAAAATTCGGCTCCTCCTATTGGTCGATCCGCATGCCCCTCCGCTCGCTTCGCTCGCTACGGGGGCTCGAGGAAAGGAAACTATCCAGGTGCTAACCCAAACTAACCCAAGACATACCCAAAATCAAGAAAAAAGCTGTTTAGAAACATAATCTTAAAAAAAAAAATAAAAAAAGCAACGGGGATTGAACCCGGGCCATCCAGGTGAGACTCAGCTGTCTAAACCTCTATACCACGAGAGCCGTTGCCAGAAAATGATTCGAGTCTGATCATCAAGACATATTGTAATACGAGATGGATCGACCAATAGGAGAGGTCGATTTTTACATAGTGCACTATTTGTGTAAAGGATCTTAAAATGCTGTAGAGAGAAGGGCGATTTTGACATTTATGTCTGGCGACTATCCCATAACTCTCAGCAGTCAGCTGTTTTCATGTGCTTCGTGATGTAACAAATCGTTTTTATGCCTCTGATGGTCTAGAGGTTTGCATAATTAGCCTTCAGTTCGG
Organism: Pissodes strobi; assembly: GCA_016904865.1. Classification (NCBI taxonomy): domain Eukaryota; kingdom Metazoa; phylum Arthropoda; class Insecta; order Coleoptera; family Curculionidae; genus Pissodes; species Pissodes strobi. The sequence goes on along the minus strand of MU189770.1, from coordinate 42,878 downwards.
CAACGCGAGTTCAAACCCCATCGGTTTCTTTTTATTTTTTTTTAAGGTTAGATTTCTAAATAGTAGTTTAGTTTTTTTTCTTGATTTTGAGTATGTCTTGGGTTAGTTTGGGTTAGCACCTGGTTAGTTTCCTTTTCTTGAGCCCCCGTAGCGAGCTAAGGGTCTGCGAAAAGTGAATTTAGGCATGCTGCTGAGAGTTATGGGATAGTCTACAGACGTAAGTTGTGCTACCATCTAGCCGCTCCACAAACAACTAAATTAGATGGCGAATTATCGGTTTTAGTTTTCTATAGTCTGCCAAATAATTACTTTGATAGACTTAGATCAAAATCCGTAAACGCTACGGATTTTGGGCCTAGACATATTCTTTCAATGGCTTAGAGTTACGAATGCAGCGACACAAACAGAGGTTGTTTAATTATAATTCTGATTCTACTAGATTTTCTACTGCCCACTAGATCATAAATTTGCCCACCATATGAAGACCTCAATCTACCAGATTTAGTAGAAAATCTACTAAGTTGGCAACCCTGAAGTAAATTGCTAATGACATTTAAATGATTCAAAGAACGAGCAACGAGCCGGTGAATCCCTTATATGCAAAGACGATTCCCTTGTCTATGCTTATATGTATATATAGAACTAGTGGTGGTGGTGCCATCTTTTAAAACTGCTTAAAAGTAGCAACGTAATTCCACTTCACAAAAAATAATTAAGATGTTATGTTAGAATTTTAAGATTTCTGTTTAATTTTTCAACTTTTTCTTGTAGTTTTAGGATATTTATTCAAGTATTCTGTTTTTCTCTAAATAATAGTAGAATTTACCTTTAAGAAAGTAGAATAGTAGCCAAAGGTCAAAAATAGTAGATCTACTATAAAAATAGTAGATCTGGTAACACTGCTACTAACAGAGAATACTAATACCACGGTATAAATAAGTATATACGGTAGGTTCACTCGAGACAAATTTCCAATTTCGCCGATAGTTTTTACCTTCAAAGTGAATCTGGATCAATCTCGTTCGCGGCCAGTTGTGGCTACACTACGAGGGAGAATTGCAGGTCAGTGTGCAAACGCCTTGATATTCTGTACTGTTGGGTCGCGTTGAATTAAATAATTATTAAGATCGTTACTATGGCGAGATATTGTTGTGCGGATAATTATTGTATTACAAAAGTGGGTGACGGATTTTCATTTTTTAGATGCCCCAAAGACCCTATCAGTTAAGATTTATAATAATTTTTTAATAATATGAAGTTTTTCAATTGCACGTATAATCGGTTTAACAAATATGTCTTTATTAAAATTTTTTTATTTACCTAAATATGGATAAATACAATAGTGAGAAAAGAAAACAAGTACGGTAAAAATTAAATGCCCGTCACTACTAGCGTGAGCAAAAATCCGTTTATGTTTTAATAATTGCGAATTTTTCACATGACCTTTTGTGTTTTTAAAGCAACTCTTATATTTTAACATTGAAAATGTTTCTATTATCCTAGTAGTTATAGGACCTCAAATCGTGAAAAAGTGCATGCTACATTTGACACATGACATCATACGCGTGTGAGATCGTGTTAGTTTATTTACTTAAACTTAAATTTGATTTATAAGGTATCGGAATCGATTAAAATGACTAAAATAAATTGGAATTAACTGAAACTCACCGAAAGTTGATTGAATGACTAACCAAAACTCGCCGAAAGTAACCAATACAGGCTTAAACGTACCGGTACAGGTTACGAAAATTAAATTAAGTTAAAACTAACCAAAACGAACGGAATTTTAACGACTAACCAAAAACATTAAATTTGATTATAACGTATCGGAACCGATTCAAATGACTAAAATAAATTGGAACTAACTGAAAGTAATCGAAAGTTGATTGAAAAACTAACCAAAAGTAACTAAAAGCATCAAAAAGGGCTAAAACGTATCGGAACAGATTAAAAATATTAAAGTAAGTTGAAACTAACCCAAAGTAACCGAATTTAGGCCACTAACCAAAAACATTAAAATCGGTTATAAAGTACGGAATCGGTTCAAATTACTAATATAAATTGAGACTAACTGTAATTAACAAAAAGTTGATTGCACGACTAATCAAAACTGGCCAAAGTAACCAAAAGCACTAAGGGCTGAAATCTATCGGAACAGATTAAAAATATTAAAGTTAGTTGAAACTAACCCAAATTAACCTAATTTTGGCGACTGACATAATTTTACCAAAAACATTTAAATTGGTTATAATGTATCGGAATCGCTTCAAATGAGTAAAATAAATTGGGAGCTAACTGAAAGTAACCGAAAGCTGATTGAATGACAAGCCAAAAGAAGCTAAAAGCACCAAAACCGGCTAAAACGTATCGTAATAGATAAACAAATATTGGAGTAAGATAAAATTAACCCAATTGTGGCGACAAACCTTAACTAACCAAAAACAGTAAAATTGGTAATAACGTATTGGAACTGGTTCAAATGACTATAATAAATTTAAACTAACTGAAATTAACCGAAAGTTGATTGAACAACAAAGCTAACCAAAAGTAACCAGAAAAGCGAAACCATAAATCAAAATAGATTAAAAATATTAAAGTAAGTTGAAACTCACTTAAATTAGCCGAATTTCGGCGACTGACTAAAATTAACCAAAAACATTAAAATTAATTACACTCGTAACGTATTTGAACCGGTTCAAATTCTGAAATATATAAAAACCAACTAAAACTAACAGAAATCTGATTGAATGACAATCCAAAACTAATCAAAAGTAACCAAAAGCACTAAAACGTATCGGAATAGGTTACAAAAATTAAAGTAAGTTAAAACTCACCAAGACGAGCAGACCTTTGGCGACTAACCAAAAGTAACGAAAAACACTAAATTTGATTATAACGTATCGGAGTCGGTTCAAATGACTAAAATAAATAGGATCTAACTGAGACTAACCGAAAGTTAATTAAACGGCTAAACAAAACTAACTAAAAGTAAGCAAAAGCGAAAGAACGGGCTAATTCGGAACAAGTTAGAATTATTATCTACCGCAACGTCATGGCTAGTTATATATTAATAGATTTTCCTATCTACAAGTGGAGGGTAAGTTTTTAGGTCTTCATATCGGCACCTTTTTTTATAATTATGTTAAAAAATATTATAATGTTAAAAAGGCATTTCTTTAATTTCAGTTAGTTTTAATTCATTTTAGTCACTTGAACCGACTCCGATCAATACCTCCTACAACATGCTCCGATACGTTACACTCAAATTTAATGTTTTCGGTTAGTTTTGGTTAGTCGCCAAAATTCGGTTAATTTAAGTTAATTTTAACTAACTTTAATATTTGTAATTTGCCCGATACGGTTTAGGCGTTTTTGGTGCTTTTGGTTAGTTGTTCACTCAACTTTCGGTTAGTTTGAGTTAGTTCCAATTTATTTTAGTAATTTGAACCGGATCCAATGCGTTATAACAAATTTTAATGTATTTGGTTAGCTTTGGTTAGCTGCAAAAGTTCGGATAATTTGAGTTAGTCTTACTTTAATTTTTTTAATCTGTTCCGATACATTTTAGTTCTTTTCGGTGCTTTTCATTACTTTTGGTTAGTTTGGGTTAGTAGTTCATCATGCATATGACATCATGTGTGGCAAATGTAGCATGCACTTTTTCACAATTTGATGCCCCATAACAGCAAGACAGAAACATTTTCAATGTTAAAAGTACTACGGCAGACGTAGAGCGATGAGAGAAATTCTCACAAATGCAGCCAATCATTTGAGAAATGCACCCGGTTAATTGGCTATGTTAAAGAGGGCGCCAAATAAGTCAGCTAGAGTAGTGGAGGACAACTCCGTCCGCAAACTGACGATTTCGCAGAAAATGTGAGAGAAATACTCGTAGCGTGAGTAATGAAGTGTTTAGACCTTTAAGAAGCTATAAATTTACTTTACTAGCTTAATTTGTCTTTTTAATATTGAAATTCCCACAATATTTTTCAGGTACTTTGAACCTTCTGTTTTAGACATATTTTAATAGATGAATCAAGTTACAAACTGTCAAATAAATTATTTTAATAGGTATTACCTTTATTTATAATGTTTTTGAATTTAGTATACGTTACTAATTTGTATAACTTTATTACATAGTTTTATTAGTTTGAATCACGTATTAAAAATTACCTTAATAGCCCTTTGAAATATCGCGTATCAAATAATAACCGAGGAAATAATTTTGCATGAGCTAATACTTTTTGAATCTCCCCTTATAGACTGCTCGCTGCTGCAGGTAGGGTAAAAACTATTTTTTTTACCGTGCTGCGGCCAGAGCCGGCACAAGTACACTCCTAAAGTACTTGAAGTACAAGTATCAAATAAATATATTTAAAAAAATTACTTAAAGTATAAGTAAAAGTTTTTTAAAATTATACTTCAATTATCAAGTAAACTTGAAATTTACTTGAATTTTATCAAGTAACTTACTTCAAGTAAAAAACAAGTACTTCAAGTAAAAAACAAGGACTTCAAGTAAAGTGGCATTACTTGAAGTATAATTAGTACTTCAAGTATTTAAAATCTATTTAAAAAGACAATTCAAGTATTTTTTTTAGTTATTAACATTAATTATCCGCTCCCCATACTGGCATCTTATTCAAGCTTTATCTGATTTATTTTTAATTTTTCAACTTCAAAAGTAAAGTAATAACAAAGGTACTTAGTAATGTTTTATATTTTTTCCTTATAACTCGCCCTGTATAATACCGATTCGTGTAAAATCTTGTAATGCATATTTTTATAACCTAGTTGTAAATAAGTCTATCCATGAAACTTTGAATATAAGAATCGAGAAATACAAGTTAAAAATGAAAAGCGGATTTCTGAAAAACAAAATACAGCGCGATGCCATTTAAAAATTAGAAGGTTAAAATACAATATTTCCTTAATTGAGATACCTATAAATATTAAAAAAATAAAATTTGCAAAAAATATTTAAAGAAAGTTAAGCAACATATATTATTATAATCATTATTACACTATTACACATGCAGAATACATTGAATGCACTAAAAACTTGGAAAATATACTATAATACAGGATTTGAAAATATAACATCGCAGATCGGTGTACCTATTTTTAACTGCACTTGAAAAGCATTAAGAAAATAATTACTTCGAACCTGGAACATAAAATATGAGACTATTTTGTTTACATAAAAATAAAAACTGTCTAAATAACCTAACCTGGAACATAGATTATTATACTATAGTATATAACACTATTTTGTTTGATAAAACAACCTATTATTATCAGAAAATATATACTTGGATTATTTTTGATTCCACTAAAAAACAACCTTGAATATAAAATTATAAAAATATTTTGTTTACTTCAAACTATTGAATAGATTTCGAAATATGCCAGAGTCATAGTCAGAGTTAGAGTAGGTTATTTTTGAACAACTCTTAAAAACCTAACTTTGGTGTGTTCTGCTATCTGCTATAGTTTTTGTTTGACATACTGTACATACCAAAATTGTTTCTATAAAAACTTTTCATTACACTCTACTACTTGGGTACCAAGCATTTTGTTTTGAAACGTTACCCATAAAAGTGAGAGAGATGTTAAAATAATAGTGAAAAAAAAAACTGTACAAGGTAGTACTACTAACTACTTAACTATTTGGACTTGGTCTTGGGATGTTGTTCTACTGTTATATATCAAGATATCAATATGCCTGATGGGATTGTGAAGAATATCATCTTTTCCAGTTTGATTTTAACATCACCATCACAAGATGTTCAAAATTTTTATCGGATAAAGCATGCCTTCGAGGGGCATCTATTATCTCTGCAAATGAAAATAAGCGTTCTACGGGTGCAGATCATGGAAGACATGTGTTATATTTCAAAAATAATTCTTCTATTACAGGATATTTTTTAAGGGAACTGATTTCTATATCTGAATCGTTTAGATACTGTAAAATATCTAATTCAGCTTTTTTCTTTAAACTTGATCCGGAACTAGAATTAGGAAAGTCACATTCCAGTTCAAAAAACTCATCGATTTCGGGCTTTTTTACTTTGTCACACACCTTTGGTACTTGTGCGGAAAAGTTATTTTTGTCCGCGATTTCAAGCACTACTTTGGGTACCATTTCATTTAGATCCGCTGCTGTATAAAATGTTTGAAAATTTTTCACCCACCTCAATTTAAATGTGGGAATACAAAAAGTTGCCACAATAGCATCTTTTGCTTCGGGGGTAGAAAAATCAAAAAATTTTGCAAAACGTTTAAGCAGTCCATCTTGACATGCTTGTAACAAAATTTTCGTACTACTGGTGGTAAATTCATTTGATTGCAATCTCTCAAATTTTTTAAAGAGAGAACCTAAAGTTGGCAATAAATATCCAAAGTAAGTCGATCTTTCTCCTTGCAACACATCTAAAGCATTATCGCCGTCGCCGAATTTTACTTGAATTACATGCAAGTACTTTTAAAAATACTTCGCAAAATCAAGTAAAAACCCAAGTATTTTGAAACGGATATTTGAAGTACAAGTACAAGTATATAACAAAAAAAGTACTTCAAGTAAAATACTTGCAGTACCTATATGTACTTGAAGTAAAATTTCAAGTAATTTACTTCAAGTATTGACAGCTCTGGCTGCGGCTTTTGCGTTTGATCCAAAAACACCAAACGATTTTTGCTAAGTGAATCTACTCGATATTATTTGTACTCTGCTAATACTAATCATATCTCGGCCTCAGCGCTTGCATCTCTCGAGCGAATAAGTGAATTCTAGATTATTCATCATTCACCGAGACATCTCTCGATAAGTCCCCACAACTACGCGACTAACAGCAACGGCTATGGCCATGCCACGGTGATCCTTGTATTTTGCCTAACCGTTCGCCAAATTGTCAAGAACCTTGAATTAGTAATGCTAAATTAGTAGTGAATCATTCGATTATAGAGATCATTCGACTACTAATTTCATGATCGAGTTATTAAAATTAGCGATCGAATGATATCTCGATTATACAAATCTCTCGTAATCGCCCACCTCTACCTCACATACAATGGCACCAGGGTGCTGAAATCGGTTAGGTTTTGTAAGCGTTTGTAGCGTTGCAAAAGCTCACTGATTTGGGCGCCTGGAACACGCTGTTATATAATATTTCACTTTTCGCGTGGCCCTCCGCTCGCTTCGCTCGCTACAGGAGCTTAGCTAACCCAAGACATACCCAAAATCAGGAAGAAACTGTTTAGAAACTTAACCTAAAAAAATAAAAAAAACAACGGGGTTTGAACCCAGGCCGCCGATAGCCGCCGAATTGAGACCTAACCATCTAGATATCTCGACCACGAGGGCTCTTGCCGCAAATTGATTGCATCGCGAAGACATGGCGCGATAGCTTTTGTAGCGCTACAAACGCTTACAAAACTTAACCGATTTCAGCACCCTGGTGCCGTCGTATGTTAGGATGTGTAAATATGCATCCCGGCGCGGCGGTATTTGGTACATGCAATTTGTAAAAACGCAGCGTAGGCGGCATGCGACTTCAAAGACAAAAATTCCGAAAATTTCGGTCGTTTGTTTTTTAGAGTTTTATATTTAGGAGGTACCATTAGCCAGACAAGTCTAAATAGCCTAGCAATACTAAGCATAGAAAATGAATTTGTCCAAAAATTAATTTTGATCAAATAATCGATCAATTTACGTCGATTTAAAACCGAAGAAAGACTCCAATGTTTAATTAATTAATTAAGGTTACAGATGTTTAGTTTTCGTTTATATTTAAATATGTATGTACCTGTTGGTTGGTTACCGTTTATATATTTTATATTCATATTCCTGTAAAAAAAGCGTGTGCACTATGTGCGCATATCAGAAGTGAAACTTCTTAAACTTAAACGCCCTAGCCTGGGATTTGGTTAAAAAGTAGTTTTTTTTTAAATATATTACTCAATTAACAAAAAGGGAAGGCCTAAATGAAAAAAAAAAACTATTCTCCATAAAAGTTTTGCTTATGTCTTGACAAGGTAATAGAGCAACCCCATATTTTTATCTTGTAAACTAACAAAGATATCACAATAATTATACGCCCTAGCCTTATACATATCTTAACGGATTTGGTTAAAAAGAAGTTTTTTTAAATATACGTATCACTCAATTAACAAAAAAGGAAATGAAAAAAAAAACTATTCTTAATAAAAGTTTCGCTTATGTCTTGACAAGGTAATAGAGCAAATCCCGTATTTTTATCTTGTAAACTAACAAATATTCGCTATAATTTTCCGATAATTGCACTCCTCTAATGGGATTTTTTATTCATGCGGGAAATATTCACCGTAATAATCAATATTTTACTTAATTGATAATATGTTAAAGGGGATGCGAACCCCTTGCAGTGCATCAGCAAAATGATTGGTCTACATCATAGATAAATATATCTAAGGGGGCTCTACATGAATACTAAATAGCTCGTCAAGCCTTGATTATTACGACTCCGTCTCTGGTTATATGATTACGGGCGCATTTATACATTTCGTACATGTATTTGGCTTCCAACGCAGTTTCATTGGTCAGATTCGAATTTAAAACGAGTTCAAGTGCGAAATTTGTGGTCTGAATGTAAAGTGATGTAAATCGATGTTAAACGCACATACGGACTGTATTTTGGATATTGGGCATGCTTTGGGTGAGTTTTTTTCTGGCTTTGCTCCCGGCGGAGCGAGTGGAGTGTAATTTACACGAAATGTATAAACGCATACAATAATGTATAACACTGAATATATATTCCGCTAGATTTATTTACCGATATTTGTCAGAATACAAGTATTTCGTTACGTATCTTCAAATATTAAAACACTATGCATTACTATCCACTTGCTTCGCTCGCTCCGGGAGCGAAGCAAGTGGAGCCAATATCCCAAAAAAACTGTAAAAATATTTCCGTATGCATGCTCGGCACCGATTTACATTCCGTATACAGATTTCGCACTCGAATTCTAAATGTTTTTAAATTCGAGTCTGACCAATGAAATTGTGTTGTGTGTCAAATACATGTACGGAATGCATAAATGTCAACATGAATCCATTGTTTATCACAATATCCCAACACACTGTAACGGGGTCCCGTTTTCGTCCAGGATCTTCTTTTTACCCCGGCTACATCCCCTAAAATTTTCAGCCCTCTAATATACATATCCGAGCGTGACCAGTTCAAGCGTGACGCGAGACGCGTGACGGTTTTACTGAATTCTGAAAAGTGCATCCAAAGTACGGGCACGTATTACAATAAGTAATATTTCACTTTTCGCATGGCTCAAGAAAAGGAAACTAACCAGGGGCTAACCCAAACGTAACCCAAGACATACCCAAAATCAAGAAAAAAACTGTTTGCTAACCAAAACCATTGTTTAAAGACAATGCCAAAACTAACCCAAGACATATTCAAAATCAAGAAAGAACTGTTTAGAAACTTAACCGTAATAAAAATAAAAAAAGCAACGGGGTTTGAACCCGACCCGCCGGTCGCCGCCGATAGCAACATAATTGAGACCCATCCATCTAAACCTCTAGACCACGACAGCTCATGCTGTAAATTGATTGTATCGCGAAGACATGGCGCGAATACAATCGCTCGAGTCAACGCCGGATACACTAGATGGCGTTGGAGTCGTAAGAGACAGAGGGAGGCGCCGCAGCATTTAAAGATCCTTTACAGGCGTAGCCGACGGTATCAAAATCGGCCTCTCCTAATGGTCGATCCATCTCGTATTACAATACGTCATCGTGATACAATCGATTTCTCGCAGGAGCTCTCGTGGCTGAGAGGTTTAGGTAGTTGGGTCTCACCTGGACGGCAGGGGTTCGAACCCCGTTACTTTTTTCATATATTTTTAAAGATTATGTTTCTAAACAGGTTTTTCTTAGGTTAGATTAGGTTAGCACCTGCTTAGTTTCCTTTTCTTGAGCTCCCGTAGCGAGCGGAGGGCCATGCGGATCGACCAATAGGAGAGGCCGATTTTGATATAGTCGGCTACGCCTGTAAAGGATCTTAAAATGCGGCGCCGTACGCAGTATTTCGTTATCGGGAACGATTTTAGACCGGCGCGACCTAGCCGCTAAATATAATTTAGACGTTTCCAACTAATAATGCGCACGCTCGAAATATGAGAATCGCATGAAAAAATAGAATCAAGGGTGCCGGCTCACAATTTTATAACTGATTCGGATACGGTATAAACTGTGCCTGTAGTATGCCATCTAGATTTAAGACATAGACATATATGCCAATGATTTAAGAGCACCACATAATTTGCAAAGTATGATGCCTGGCCACAGCTTAGCATACAATTAGGCTGTAACCTGGCCATAGGCAAAAGTCATTGTCTCTGTCCGTACACGGCCACCTAGGTGGCCTTGGTCCATACCACGATCGGCTTATGGGCAAGGTGGCCGTGTTATGGGTCATAATTAAACCAATAGGTTAACACAAATGCATTATTTCACTTCACACATGACCTCCGCTCGCTTCGGGGGCGCAACCAACTAAGGCTAACCCAAGGCATGCCCAAAATCAGTTCTAATCTAGCAGAAAAAGTTACTGGTTTTGATTTTCAAATTTCATAAATTTGATCTAGCTCCGCCCATTATCTGTCACTTCTGTGCATTCGTATTAGTTTAATTCCCATAAGCGAATCCTGGTATGGATGTATTTTTGCTGGTCTGGTGGCAGCATAGTTTTTTATGCTGTGGCCTGGTTTTCATTTTTCTTACGACGATAATATGTGCTTTTCTAAATATATGCCGTGTAAAGCTTTAATATTCTTTCAGTCACAAAACTTTTTAACCTTTTTCTATGTATTATCTACACTCCCAAACACGCCGTGGTGTATTGCTCCAAGACTTTGCCCGTACCACATCAGAAGGCTTCAGAGTTGCGCGTGCATCACATTGTTGACAAAACTGTCTAATACTACACTTTCTTCACGCATGGTCTTCCGCTCGCTACGGGGGCGAACCAACAAAAACTAACTAATTCTAAGCCAATGCATTCCCAAAATAAAGAGAAAACGTTTTACACATAATAGTAAAAATGAAAAAAAAAAACTTTACCACTGGAATCGAACCCGAGCCACCGTATCGCAGACTCAACATCCAACCACTGAGCTACGGACCAGTTGACAGCAATTCGCTAGACCCTATGCTGTTTTCAACCTTAGAGTACATAGTTGAAAAAGTGGTAGTTGTTTTGTTATTCCACTGGCCCCATCATTAAAACGGGTCTGCGGGTGAATTCCTAGTGGCCAAGCATGTAGCCGAGCGTCGCGCCCGCGAGCTACGGTGGTGCTTGTCGCCCGCAGAAGCTATCCCCACTTCTTTAGTTTAATTCATTTCTTCATGTTTTGTTTTATTTGGGGTGGGAGGGGGTTATGGGGGCTGCCAGGGCGGCAGCATAACTATAAATGAAACGCGAAGTCTATTTTTATTATATAGTCTAAGTTTTCAACAATGTAATGCACGCGCAACTCTGAAGCGCTCTGATGTGGTGAGGGAAACGTCTACTTGAATTCCTATTCATTTTCCTAAAACATCTAACCACATTATTCAATAGTCTTGGCAGCTGAGGCCAAAAAAATTTGGAGAAGAATGGATAATTGGAAGTAAATAAAGAAAAAGTTTAAAAAGGTGAAGGTGCCGAAGGTGGTATTTTATATGATGATATAATCAACCAGAGACAACCTCTATAAATAAATTTAAAAAATAGTTGTCTGAATATAACACATACCACATACATCACCAGAAACCATTGAAAAGAAGTAAGGTCTTAGAATTTATAATGATCAAGTAAGTAAGTAGGTATGTACATTAACAATATGACTTATGACCAGAGACGTCTCTGTTATGGTATTGAAATATTAGAACTGTTAGCAGTTAACTACAATGAATACATTCATTAAAACATTTAAAGCAGTCTGCCTGTCCAAGGATATTTTGAAATCGTAGGGTACTTTTTCAAATTTAAGTACATGTTTATAATGGTGTTACTTTTTAGATTTGCCATTAAAGCAAGTATTGCAGCCTCAGCCATATATTATGTTCGTCAGCAAGGTGTTTGGAAAAACAGTGATGAGGCTATAGAAACTGCAAACCGTCTTAAATCAGCTGTGAGCCCCTATGTTCAAGAAGTAAAAGCCCAATTACCAATTGAGGTAATGTGATATTAAGTTAGTTTTAATTTTATAAAGCATTAGGTCAGGTATAACAGCTTTAACAAGGAAAGGTATATGCACAATAACTCGAGATATACTTGTATGAGGACCTTGTTTAAAAGAGTCAGTCAATAGCCACCCCTTTAGCCTCAATTAATCAGCTGCTTGGTAAAAAATGTTTAAAAAAATATGTATTAAGTTTTAAGAAATCTGTTTTGTAACTTACAATTTATAGTAGGTACTATAACATTTACTATTTAAATAACTCCCATATAGGATTATGACTGTCATTTACTGGAAAACTTAACTCCAGTAATTTAGTTAATTTAGTAGTATGAATTGTTAAACGTAATCTAAAAATATTTATTTTGTGTAATATCTTCTTTTATACAGCTTGTCCAGTTATTACAAGAAGGAAATATAAATTATTGAATATCCATTATATAACTAAAATGTGAAGTTAAACTATCTCAAAATTAGTGAAAAATAAAAGTTTTTAGAAATAGTTAAAAAGTGAAAAATGTGAGTATACATTAGAAATATTAAACCACTTCAAGCATTGCCCTCTGCTCACTCCATTAGCAAAAATAATATCAATACCAAAATAACAAAAAAAACTAATTTTAATTCATTGAAATTTTTTTACAAAAAAACCGTTTTTCCTGATTCTTACTTTTTCCATTCAAAAGTGCAATATGACAAAATATTATTTGCATATCTGTAAATTTTGAAAATTTTAAGGTAATCCAAGTGCACTAAAATCTAATACACATTTACCTAGAATGTGTGTTTTTATAATTATAAAATTACAAACTGGAATGTTTCAAAATTCCAACATTTTTAATGTGTAGGAAAGGTATGTTTTCATGATTTAGAAGTTATAATGAATATAATTGGTCATTAATCTTTTATAATAGGTATGTAAAAACGGTTCATTGTTTCAGTTACCTGATGTGCCCGAAACAGAAAATGTGTGCCAGCTTGCAAAAGAATTCTGGAATATTGGTGTGCGTACTACTTTTTCTTTTTTAATACAGCTGCCCAAATATACCAGGGTCTACACAAGGAAAGCAGCTGATGCTATGTTAGAAAATCCTGAGATTAAAAATGTTGTAAATTCATTTTCTTACAGTGAAAGCCCTAAAACAACAACAAAATAAGTACTGTTGAAATTTAATTAAATAAATTATATCTATTGGCAAAGGTTTTCCTTTTTAGTTACATTTTCAAATGTATTTATTTATTTATGTGCAATTGCTTGTGACCTTCGGCGACCTTTGCCAAATGTCACAAGCAATAATTATTAAGTTATTTCTACTCTAACATCATAAACATCCTGCCAAGAATCAAAGATTCCCGTCTACCTACAGCAATTTTGAGCCTTCACGCATGCATACGCACATACCACTAAATATGTGTTTTATGTGTGCATACGTGCTTATTCATATATTTTTCAAAGTTGATTGTTCTTGGTTATGTGCATTGCCAGAGACAAGGTCTCTGTCAACCAAAAATTATGTGCACTCACTTTATATCCCTAGGTTGATTTTTAATTATATAATATAATATAAACAATAAGTAATTTTAGCGATTTCTATTGGAAGAGTTAGTGTGCACTGAGTGTATTTCAGTGTATTCCTATTTTTCTTTAACCAACATCAGTAAACAGAGACGAAAATACACTCAGTGCGCACTAACTCTTCCAATAGACATCGCTATTTAATAAAGTAACATAAAATGCAACTATACGATTACGATACAATTATTAAATCTAGAGAAAAAAGTCAAAATCTTATAAAAAAAATTTAACCCTAACGTATGTAAAAAACGAGACAATTAAAAACAACAAAAACATTTATCGTTAAAAAGAACAAGATAAAGATCAGCATACAATTTTACACTTTAAAACCTACAGACGATCTATAAAAAATTCACTCAAGCTGTAGTAGGCTTTTGGGATTAAAACCTTTTTTAGTGCCTTCCTAAAATGTCTAGTAGTTGGTGATGTTTTTAAGAAATTAGGAAGGTGATTAAATATCTTTTTGCCATTATATATTATAGATCTCTGGACAATTGCTTTGGTTGGTATTGGTAAAGGCAAATCATTTATCTGCCTTGTAATCCTTTGTTGGCGAACTTGTACAATATGACGGTTCTTAAATATCAATGACGCAGTCTCAAGTATGTGTATGTACAACTTTGGTAGGGTAAGAAGATTTAAATCAATAAAGTATTGTTTACAAGACACACACAAGTGAACTTTTGCAGGTGTACAGATTATAGATTTTCCTGGGGGACTAACTGCGTCAAAAAGCTGCTATGAAACCGCGAAATTATCGGAGAAAATTCAGTCTTAACATAATCTTTACGTGCAGCTAGTCCTTATGTCCGATTGGGGCCCAAGAAATGTATAATATAACTTTGATTTTTCAAGTCTGTTACTATGGTCACAATATTGACCAACCCGAAATTAGTGCCTCACAGTTTAAAGGCTCGTGGAAATAACTAAGTAATTAAGTAACTTCATGTCGTCGGTTCGAAAAGTAAAGTAAAGAAACGTGGTTGAAATTCGTCAAGGGAGAAGATGGTCAAACAAGCGCAGCGCAAGGGCGGCTACGATGGCAGGTTCCGGGTTAACATTAAACGATAGACAGTAAGTTTATTTTTAAGTCATAATGTGTAGAGTGCTTGTATATTTTGAAACATTTATTGTTGTATGTCTGCAAGAATTTCATTAGTATTTCAGTAAACAAATCAGTGCTAGCGTTAGACAGTAAGTTTAGTTTTAAATCATAATGTGTAGAGTGCTTGTATAATTGAAAACATGTATCGTTGTCTGTCTGCAAGAATTTCATGAGTATTTCAGTAAACGATTCAGTGCTCAAGTTAGATAGTAAGTTTAATTTAAATAATGAGGCGTAGACTGCCTGTATATTGGAAAAGATTTATTGCTCTATGTATTCGATAATCAAATGAGTATCCCATTAAATAATTAGTGCTAGCATACTTCGTATTTTATTTAGTTAATTCTCTGCGGAAAGAATATTGCTGATTAAGCGAATAAATTCAGCCACTATTAAAATGCTCCCTTTCAATAAATTGTTTTATTAATATGAAACGAAACTGATGTGGCTTACATTCATTTAATTATATTTAATGTACTTGAGAATAGAATTAAGTACTGGTAAGAGGCATAAAGTGGTTTTCAACTAGGTAGCGAAATATGGGTGGTTGCCCAAGTGTATAGGTGAATTATTTTACGACGAAATAGGGTGTCAACACACTGGTACTGCGAACCCGGTTACAGATAATGAACAGGACGTGAAGAAAAGGCCGAATACACAGTAAGTAAAGGAATAGGGTAAATATGCGTTCATTACGCAAGCAACGGGGTTCGAACCCGCGTTTTCCAGGTGACAGCCAACGATCTAAACCTCTACACCACCAGAGCTCTTGTCAGAAATCGATTGCATCATGCAGACATATCGTAATACGAGATGGATCGACCAATAGGAGAGGTCGATTTTTACATAGTGCATTATTTGTGTAAAGGATCTTTAAATGCTTCAGATGTAAACAAAATAAGCTACTTCTGAGACTGCGCAGTTTCAATTAGCAGGTTATCGATCGATTCCACGTGCTTCATCAACGCACGGCCGTGAATAAGCGACAGGTCCGGATTTTAAGAATTTGTAATAGTTATTTGTGAATTTAGAGCGCAAAGTCGTAACGGATTGCCACTTACAATATTGGAAAAAAAATTAAAGCTTCCCCCACGGATCATTTCTATATTATTGAACCTTTATAAGTAGTCTGTAAAAGAATTTTTAAAAATATTTTAAAATAGCAGAAACAAGTATGGGGAACAATTACCCATTTAAGTATCTAAAAAACTATATAGAGCATCAAAGCCCAACAAAGTAAATTAAAATCCATCCTACCTATAAGAAGACTCTTTTAATACAAAATGATGAAACTGAATAAACTCACTGACCTATTTATGCATCGTGATTTATGCTAAAGGCCAGTAAATAAAATCCTTCTAAGGTGATATTATTCCCATATTTTGTATGTTATGCTGCAGTTATCCTTAAAAGAAAATTATACTTACTTAAAATAAGAAATCCCTGGTATTGTACCCTTATTTTGGCAACACCAAACCAAACACCGTTGAGTTTTCTTTGACCTTGGCAGATGACGCCATTGTCTTTTAAGGTCTTTTGTCTTTAAATCCCACCTTATACACTAATAAGGAACTATTATAATAATAGACTAAACCAGATATACAAAAGTAAATTGGTTATTTTAAACGAAAACGATAACATAAACCACTCAAGCGTACGTACTTCAATAATTGAACGAACCAAACGCCGAAACTCGAAACCCAAAACGGCAAACACAGAAAAATGAATTATTTTCAAGTGCAAGCAACAAGCAAGGTCAGAGAAATTTAATAATATTAATATTCTTGATTACCGAACTGTAAAAGCTTTATCAGCTGATTTCGTTTTGTCGCTTCTCGGTGTGCGCATGAGTAAAACTATCCTATTTTCAGTTCTGTCCGACGCAGAACCCGGTTTTTTCCCCCATGATTGGTACGATTTTTCAACGCACACAGACGGCTTGTGCTTATCCATATAATGAAGGTAGGTGTTCTTGAGCCCCGGAGCGAGCGGAAGGCCATATACTTGCCAATTGGTCTTTAAATCGCATGCATTTACAAGTGGACTAGGAACTGAAATATCGCTGCCCGATAACTTTTCCGATCGATTCCTGACGTGAATGCCCACATGGGAGAACATAGGAATGGCACGGTTTTTGTCGATTTACTTGGCTATTTTTCAAGATAGAGATATAAACCTGTATATATTAATGAACAGGAAGAAAAGATTTTTTTAAATACCTAATAATATACAGAGTGTTCCATTGGAAACAATACTTTAGAGGGCCATTAGCCTAAAGTTCCTTTAAAAAGAGTGATAAGAATGCGAGTTATCTGAATTGCTAGGTATATATAAAATAGTATTAAATAAAGGCACTATATTTAATTTTATTGGTACTAAAATTACGGTAGGTAAAATGCAAATGCTTGAATAATTTAACTAAAAGTACTAAAATGAACAGAACAGATTCAAAACATAGCACAAATAAGGGTCAAAGGGTCGCAAAAATAAGGAGGTAGGGCCCCCTTGGACAAGCAGACTGGGAAGAAAAATGGAAAATAAGACCATTTTTCTGCAGGCCAATCTGCAACATGCCAAGGCTGCGTCATACATCCTTGGCAAAACTTTTAATGAAGGGCGAGTAGATATCGCCCTTCTCCAGGAGCCCTGGTTAGCAACCACAGGCCAAATACGAGGCCTAGGCAATACATCAGGTAAGATAATTTGCTCTGAAAACAGACCCAGAGCAAGTATCTTAATCAAAAATAACATGAAATTTTTCAAAATTTCAGATTGCTCGCGGGACATGGCGACAGCGCTTGTCAAAATACTCATGGGACCAGGGCACAACGGTTTGCTCTGTCTACTTTCCTGGGGACGTTGAAGCAAACCAACCTCCTCCAATTGAAGTGCGGAACTGGATCGCCTACAGTCGGAGGAAGAACATCCATCTATTGGTTGGATGTGATGCCCATGCGCACCATACAGTGTGGGGCAGCACAGACACCAACCAAAGAGGTGAGTCATTATACAATTGTAAGAATCGTATTTTATTTCTATCTAATTCCAATTCATTTTGAATAAAATACAATAAGCATGCTCTTATAATCGACAAAATACGAGTAAAATGTATAGACATATGGTATCCTTTGTTTACGTTATTTAGGTAAAAAATATACCTAACGGGCTGGTGTCCGTCTTTATCGCTGACACGTCTAAAATGTCTATATCTCCTTGAAGCCGCCAAAGTTCAAAAAAGAAGGGCTTTCATTGTATTTGTACGTTTTGGGGCCGTGCTGTTTTGTCTGAAAGGTGAGTCATCTCACAGAGTATACCTTAATGCTTTAATCCTTGTATTTCTATTTTGCTTACTGATAGTTAGCAGTTAGGCTTGTCGTTTATTAACTATACATCAGAAAGAGATTAAATAACCATTGCTAACTACAAGATGATTTTGATATTTTATATGCTTACTTAAGTTGAGTATCTTGTATTGTATTATTGTGAGTTATCTCACTGAGCACACTTTAATGCTTTAATTCTTGTATTTCTATTTTGCTTATTGATAGTTAATTATTGTGCTTAAGTCATTGGGCTTGTCATTTATTAATCATACATCGGAAATAGATTAAACAACTATCACTTAATTCAAGATAATCCTGATATTTTAAATGCTTACTTAAGTTTATTATCTTGTATTGTGTTAATGTGAGTTATCTCACTGAGCACACTTTAATGCTTTAATTCTTGTATTTCTATTTTGCTTATTGATAGTTAATTATTTTACTTAAGTCATTGGGCTTGTCATTTATTTTTCATACATCAGAAATAGATGAAACAACTATCGCTAAATTCATGATAATTTCGATAATTTAAATTCTCACATAAGTTGATTGCTTAGTACTATTTTATCTATTTGTTTATGTGAATGAATACTGAGCTTTTGTGATCATGGTCTAGATTTATGTTTCTTGCACTTTTGCGAGTTTACGTCCCCTTCAGTGCTATGTGATTATTTGCGACGGGGTATCCTCGCGCGATAACGTCCCTTGGTACCCATTGCACGTTCGAAATAATTGCTGTTAGATATTTGAGTAGATACTTTGTGAGACATACACCCTTAGTATCGTTGTATACTCAATTTGATTATTTGCGACGGGGTATCCTCGCGAGATAACGTCCCTTGGT
>MU189770.1:10574-23804 GCA_016904865.1 Pissodes strobi | reverse complement strand
CGACGGGGTATCCTCGCGAGATAACGTCCCTTGGTACCCATTGCACGCTCGAAATACTTGTTGCTATATAACTGAGTAGATACTTTGTGAGACATACACCCTTAGTATCGTTATATACTCAGTTGATTGATTGAGAAATGAGAACAGATAATATGCGAATTTACATCCCTTAATATCAATATCTTTGTATATCCTGTATGGTCTAATTAAGTGATGAACGTAGAATTTTCGACTAGTTACAAAATTGATAATAACCATAAATGTATTAATTTAAGTATTTGTTTTTATTCACATTGATGTTACTATGATTTAATTCTTTATTTCTGGCATTTTGGTTGCTCAGATTATTTTTCTCTTCATTACAGATCGTCCCCACGTGTTACCTCGAAAGCCGGCCATTTCAAGAACTGACGTTATTAGTTTTAGTTTCTATTTTAATATAATGTTATTATCAAGTTCAGAAAAAAAAAATAATTATAATTTATTTTATAAAATTTTTGGCCATTCATTTTTCATATCCTCTTACACAATTATTTACTAGGGGAGGGGCTGGTTGTTAATAACAGGGACTCTGAACCAACCTTTGTAACTGCCAATAGGCAGCAGGTAGATCTAACGCTCAGTGATAATCTCTTATCCACAAGAATCTCAGATTGGATAGTGTCATCAGAGCCCTCATGCGCACCATACAGTGTGGGGCAGCACCAACCAAAGAGGTGAGTCATTATACAATTATTTACTAGGGGAGGGGCTAGTTGTTAATAACAGGGACTCTGAACCAACCTTTGTAACTGCCAATAGGCAGGAGGTATTAGATCTAACGATCAGTGATAATCTCATCCACAAGAATCTCAGATTGGATAGTGTCATCAGAGCCCCCGTGCGCACCATACAGTGTGGGGCAGCACGGACACCAACTAAAGAGGTGAGTCATTATACAATTATTTACTAGGGGAGGGGCTGTTGTTAATAACAGGGGCTCTGAACCAACCTTTGTAACTGCCAATAGACAGGAGGTATTAGATCTAACGATCAGTGATAATCTCTTATCCACAAGAAGTGATCTGATCATAGACATATCCTCTTCAATCTGAAACCAGGTGAAAGATCCATCTTTGAATACAGGGACCCTAAGTGCACTGATTGGGCTGGTTTTAGTCTTACCCTTCAGGAGCAGATGCGGACCTCTATTGCAAAGATATCAAATCGTGATGAGATTGAGCTGGCCTCGGAGCAACGTAGGACAGCCATAAATACGGCTTATCATGAAAACTGTCCACTCAAGATTAAAAGGGATAACAGAGGAACCACTTGGTGGAACAACTCCCTTGACAAACAAAGGAAGGAGGTTCGTAAACTCTTTAATAGAGCTAAAGAGACCGGCATATGGGATCAATACAGAACTGCTCTAACGAACTGCAACAAAGCCATCAGAGAGGCAAAAAGGAATTCATGGGAAACCTTCTGCCAGAGCATAACAAATGCACCTGGCAGTGCTAGGATCCATAGAATCCTCTCTAGAGAACCCGTTCAGGAGTTAGGATCGCTAAAACGACCTGACGGATCCTTCACGGAATCTGGCATGGAAACGTTGGAGCTTCTGGCTAGGACTCATTTCCCGGGATGTCGGATTTTGCATAATGATGAGGAGGAGCCTGTTTGGGACCGATCAAATCGGTCAAAAGCGGGCGACTGGATTGTCCCCAAGAACATCATTAATGTATCAACAATTAAAAGTGCTATTCTATAGTTTTAGCCTTTTAAATCACCTTGTGAGGACGAAATATTTCCAGTACTTCTGCAGAACGGTCTGAAGGTATTAACACCCTTCCTAATCAAACTTTTTAGAGCTAGTCTAGCGAGTAATTATATACCAATAATTAGAGCAGCTGGACTAAGTTCCGAGTGGTGTACATCCCAAAGATGGGACGTAGGGAATCAACACCTAACTCATGGAGACCAATAAGTCTGACCTCCTTTCTGTTGAAATGCATGGAAAATATACTCGATGTGCACATTAGAACAGGTGCACTTGGTGAGTATCCACTGAATGCTCACCAATATGCGTATCAGACCGGCAAATCTACAGAACTAGCACTAAACAACCTTGTCGGGAACATAACACAAGCGTTAGAAAGCAAGACTATCGCGATGGGTGTGTTCTTAGACATCGAAGGAGCATTCAATAATGCATTACCAAACTCCTTATACACAGCATTAGCTGAAAGAGCGTTGAACCACAAATAAGGAACTGGATCGGAAGTATGTTACACTGCAGAGTAGGCACAACTACCCTACAGGGGGGAGAGCTACAGATTCAGAGCTGTTAGCGGATGTCCGCACGGCGGGGTTGTGTCGCCCCTTCTGTGGTCTCTCCTGATGGATGGTCTGTTGGCGGTCCTCTCGCTGTGGGCAGTGGAGGTGCAGGCATATGCGGATGATCTAGTAATACTGATTAGAAGCAACTTGCAAAGAACTATCTCAGATGATCTGCAAGAGGTGCTAACCGTGGTCTATGACTCTGACTGGTGTGAAGGGGAATAACTATCTGTGAACCCACACAAAAGAGTTATAGTACCGTTCACAAGGAAGAAAAGGCTAGAAGACCTAAGACCACCTTCACTCAAAGAAGAAACTATCCCATTTGCGAATACAGTGAAGTATCTGGGAATTACCTTAGATAAAACACTTAACTAGAATGCGCATCTGGATAAAATTGCCGCAAAAGCGAAACTGTCACTATGGACCTGCAGACGCCTTTGTGGCAAAACATGGGGCATATATCCCAAACAAATGCACTGGCTCTATATTGCGGTCATAAGACCAGTGATAAGATATGGAGCAATAGCTTGGTACTCTAAGAGCTTACAGAGCTCCGCGAGAAGCAAATTATCTACCTTACAAAGACAAGCGTGTCTGGCAATTAGTGCCGCTTTCGGCACTACACCCACGGCACTCACGGCAGCGCTTGAGTGTGTTTTAAATATGCCACCTCTTCAAATAGTACTGGAGAAGGAGGCTAGATGGGCGACGTATAGATTGACACAGGCGGTGATCAACAATCCGCAGGCGATCATCAGGGTGCCCAACAGGCTAAAAAATGCCAATGAGCAAAACAGTGTGTTGGGTCCACCATCAGAAGTTATGCCTACCAAAACCACCTATTACCATGCCTATGACGTCCTCCTACCCGAGAGGAACGAATGGGCGAGGGACTTTGAACATCTGAGAATAACAGAGAATAGTTGGTTCACTGATGGCTCCAAGACCAATGATGGTATATGAGCCGCTGCACATAATAAAAATGGCAAGGTTGAGCTTAAATGTTCCCTAGGCAAACATGCAACCATTTTTCAGGCTGAAGTTAAGGCCATTGATATGACTGCACAGTGGCTCATCGATAGAAACTGGAAAGGCAAGTCAATCAAAATTTTCTCGGATAGTCAAGCAGCTCTAAAAGCTCTTGATTCTAGCCGTTGTTCATCCAAGACAGTATGGAACTGCCAGGAACTACTCACCAAACTATGGAGAGAAAACAAACTTACACTGATCTGGATACCTGGACATACAGGATATGAAGGCAACGAAAAAGCTGATGCTCTTGCGAAGCAGGCGGCCGCAACGGCCTTCATAGGACCTGAACCAGTACTCGGAATAGCTTTATAACACAGCTAAAGAAGTTTTCTCCAGGTGGACACAAAACCAAATTGTAGACAAAAAAGAGAGTTACCAGGCCCAACTCATTCAAAGTTGGCGGTGAATCTGCCATCAGGAGTGAGAACTGGACAGCTTCTTCAACTTGGCCGGCAGCAGGTACAGGCTGTACTTGGTAGTTGGCATGTCACTGGCCATTATCGGCTAAGAAGCCACATGAGCAAGATAGGGCTCTCCGAAGAAACGGAATACCGCTTGTGCTTGGAGGACGAAGAAACAATGGAGCATGTTGTATGCCACTGTCCAGCAATGGAAAGAACCAGACAAACAGCCTTTGGAAATACTTAAATCACACTTGCAGATTTGAAAACTATCCACCACAGAAAGCTGTTCGATTTCTTGAAAAGGATCGAGCCTCTGACATAGTGGAAACCACAGATGTGAGCCACAATAGACCAAGAGCGCAGTGGAGGGTTTATAAGTATCCCAAATACCCTTTCCTCCATTTTAACGAAACTTTGTGGTGTTGTTTTAAATTAAATTAAATCCAGGGGCGCCTCGGAGGGGGACACCTTAGACAATATTTAAAGAAAAATAAACGAATTCAAAGGTCTCGCTGCAAACCAAATTTTAAACGAGCCTGCCAGGAACCCGTCCCACTAGACGCGCAAAATCCCTTTGAGGTCGCCCCAAAAACCGACAGAAAACGGATCGTGCAAGCCTCCGTCGAGCGGCTCGTGGTAGACTCGCGAGCCCCCGTTGGAGGCGCGGCTCAGGCGCGATTCGCGCGCCTCTCGCCATATTTATACGCACCTTTATATCGCTTCAAAGGAAAAAAGGAAGCCGATAAGGCATTAACACAAACTTCCGTTGAAACAGAATGCGAACTAAACAAGCAGGTATATCAGAAAATAATAAGGGGTTAGATTTATTTGCAACTTATTTTAATGCAAAATGCAATACATATTTCCTGGTTTTCGGATCCAACCCTCACAGCAGGCGATACATTAAATTCCAAAAAACAGGTACACCCAATTTTTGCGAGTATGGTAGTTTTAATTTTATTTTATAATATCTAAGGCCATGCAATCAAATGGTTTCTTTCTCGAAAACGAAGTAAGATGCAAAAAAATTAGGCGATAATTGTTTTTTAATTATAGTTGCTTAATTTGAACAAAATATAAAAATTGTAAAAAAAGTCAGTGGTGTATATTTTAACAACGATATTGGTTAAGGTGCCCCTCGAGAAGCCACTGGACTTAATAGTTCAAATCTAATCGTGGCTAAATAAGTCCTACAAATCACACCACCAATGTTCAATAAACCGCCAAAAGTCAAAAAGTCTGTAAAAGTGCTCTATCCGCACAATTTTTTTTCTAAACCTAAATAGCTATTTCCCAAAACTTATTCATAGCTATACAAAATGTTTATTGAAAATTCGTAAAGAACACTCCTTAAAAACAGAAAATTAACCACAAAAAGCAGATGCAAAGCAAAATTAACATAAATCTAACGGTACAATACCTCCTTCGTAGGAGGTATTGAACGGTAGCGCTGCTTCTACTTCCGATCGATTTCAACAACTGACGTCACGGCTTTCCCCTTCCGTCTGTCGGAACCAAGTTATGTGACAACCTACGAACCTACCCTCTACTCACAGTTCATATACTTAAATGAGCGTGTCACCTACTAACCTTGTAACTTGTAACACCACAGCATAAAAAGGCAGCACATTATACGTAATACGTATAACCAGGCGGGAAGCAGTGAAGCACAAAGAATTTCTTTGTGACGGGAAGTTCTTGAGTCATTGGAATAGCTATCATGCGGGAAGAAAGAATATAATAGAATGAATAATTGTATTTCTCAAATACGCGATTGTTTTCATCGATTTCAAATCGATGTTTACACATCCCTATTATCTTCTTACCTGAAAATTTGCTAATATCTCCAATACTCGAGAATAGGGGTCCATAACAGTACCACATGTCAAAATCACTTTGAGAATGACATTGACATATTTGTGTGTCAAAACTGTCAAATAACGCCAAACGCCATTTTTCATTGAGGTGTGAGTACGTGAGACTTGAGGTGTTGAGTGGATAATAGTGGCAGTAAAGTGACCAATTCATTATCGATATCCTTTTCCATGTGTGAAGGAAAATGAAATTATTTGTCTTTTGTGATTTATCCAAATAAAAAATAATTTTAGGTGAAGTAAGCAATACTGAAAGTAAATAGTTAAGGTACTTTCTTTACACGAATTGTGTTTTGTTGCAGAATGACCGAATCAATTCAGAGAGCACGATGCTTTTTTGATGTCTCAATTGGAGGATTAAGCAGTGGTAGAATAATTTTTGAACTTTTCTCAGACGTTGTGCCCAAAACCACTGAAAATTTCCGAGCCCTCTGCACTGGAGAAAAAGGGTTGGGCAAGGAAACGAATAAGTTACTTCATTATAAGGTAATAAGTTCAATATTAGAGCACTGTAGATGCACTTTTAATAAGGCAGAATGAGCAATCCTCTATTTATTACATCTACAAAACCAAATCATCAATTACCACTTAATTGATATGAAAATGATATTGTGCTTATTGGTCCGAGGACATTGCCCCTTAATAGCAATGGGGCTGCTAGTGATGTTCATTTAGATACTGGAAAATATTTTGAATTTGTACTATCTCGATGCTTGCCTCACTATTCTAATGTAGGTCATTATTTAACTTTCATTAATTTATCTTGTTGAATGATAAATGAGTACCTTAGAGTATCAATTCTCTCCAAAGTTCTATTATCCAGATATTAGTCAGGAAGAAACTTCTAAAAACCAGTATATTTACTTGGATTGATGGAAGAATAAATTTACATCATTGATAAAGAGGTCAAACAGGACAGGAGAGGTGTAAGATTCAATTTATATCATTCAAATAACTACTATATATGGTTTCAGGATGTAGTATTTCACAGAGTAGTGAAAGATTTTATTATACAAGGAGGTGATTTCTCCAATGGAAATGGCACTGGAGGTGAAAGTATCTATGGCGGGACTTTTGAAGGTTAGTTATGCTTGAATCAATTTCCTTTTCTTCATGAAGAGAAATGTTATTAGTTAGTTTTAAAACTATTTTTAGGTGGTGCTTTCAATGAAGTCTAATTCCATATTGTTGATTTTACATTTTAAATATTAAATAGATTTTTATACACATTGGAGGTGGGCAGTTATGAGATAACTCTAATAGAATCATTAGGTTATGAATGAGGTTATCTCATGTGGTATCTTGATTTTTTTACAATAGTTTACAGGTTGACTATTAATTAGTTAATAGTTGAAACGCTAATCGTAATCATTATTCGGGACGAATTGCTCGAGTCAAACATTGCTGATTGATTAATTAGCCTCTTGCATGAACTCTTATATTTCTGATCAATTTCGTGACTGGGTATCAAAACCTGGTAATATCGAGACTAGATGGTTGGACTTTAAAGATATTCTATCTCAGGCTAGGAGGTTGTTTGTACCAGTTTGTAAAGTTAAGCTTAATGCTGAACCAACCTATTATACAAGGTCTATAAAAATCTTAAAAAGAAAATGTAGGATTGCTTATAAATACGGCATGAAGGGTCGTTATCATTTACAAAGATTCAGGGAGTTGTGTAGAAAACTAAATAAAGAAAAGTATACTGCTGAAAAAGGACACTTATTAAACCTTTTTAATCAAAATTACAAATGTTACCAATGGAAAAAGTTATACAATTTATTAGTGATCGGCCGATACCGATATAAATATCGGTGTGTCGGTATCGTATCGGCATATCGGCAAATTTTGCCGATAATCGGTATCGGCAAAATTTTATATTTATATTTATTTATTTATTTGCACTTAACAGATTATTACACAATGCACTAATCCTATTACAAAGTACAAAGATGTCTAAGACTAAATTAATATTAAATTAATATATTATTATGTACATATCCAACTACAATAGAAAAACTATAGTACCCATGTATGAACATATCTGCCATTATAATATGTCATTTAACAGTTTTTTCAGTTGTGACAAATTTAAATTAAAGATATCTACATTATTTTGTATATTGTTGTATGAATTACACATACTAAAAAGAGGTGAGTTTAAATGTCTATTATTGTGGGCCACATATGGGAGGTAAAAACTTAATGTGTTTCTAGTATTGTATGAAGGAACATTTATTGATACACATGACAAAAATATGGGGTCATCAATTAGTCCATTAATTAATTTAAATAGATATTCTATGGCAAATTTGGTTCTTCGTTTCTCAAGTAATTGAATATTATAAGTATTATGTAATGTTATTGAAGAAATATCTCTACTATAGTACCCATTATCCTTATAGATATGTTGTAAATTTTGCTTATAACAATCATAATACGGATTCCAAATTAAACATGCATATTCCAACACACTTCTTATATAACTAAAGTATAGCTGTTTCAAACATGTGGGGTTGGTAAATTCTTTAGTATGTCTAACTATAAATCCATACATTTGAGACGCTTTGTTTGCAATATAATTATTATGAGCTATAAATGTCAATTTGTCATCAAAAATTGCTCCTAGGCAAAGAATATTATAGTACACAATAGAAAACTCATCCCATGTTAAAAATTTGTCTCTCCTATGGAAGCAGACTTTTCGAGCCTGCTTCCATCGAGCGAGTCTCGCCGTAAAAGCGACCGCGTGCCCGGCCACGTTGCCAAATTTGTGCGGTTGAAATTTGCCCGGCGCGGCGTCAAAGATAATAGATAATTCTACTAGCAAAATATTTGTTGGTCGTGTCGTGTTGTCACGCAGTAGCGACTTGAGTAGCAAGCGTGTAGGAGTAGGCGAAACGCGAAAAGCAGTTTTCATTTACGTAAACCTAAAATAATTATTATTGAGATTTTGAGATATTAAATTGTAATCTAGGTATGACTTCAAATGCTGGCCATTTATGCCAATATTTATCATTTTACCACTGTATAATATGATTGACAATGGGTGATATGCATAAAATTTAGGCAAATGCTTTTACTTATTTTTTTTTTAAATAAACATACAAATTACGAACATCCAACAAGGATAGGTAAGATGCTTTATTTTATTCATGATTGTCAAAGATTTAGAAATAAAGTTTGTTTCAATTTTTGTTCAACAATAATTATAGACATCGTTGCCAAACAACGTCATCTTAAAGTTAAGGTAAATTCGAACCTAACACCTATTACCTGTACTATTACATTTTCATTGGTTAGATGTGAACAAATAATTTATTATGGGTGCTAAGTTATTTACGCGCATCATTGTAAAAAGTATATAATTTGGCGATTTCAGGTTGGCCACACATTTTTTTTTATGACACACTGGGGAGGACTTTAACATGTGAACGGAATACACAAGGTGTCCGGGAAACTTTGAGAAATCTCCCGGGTTCAAATAGAACACGAAGAAATAACGGGACAAATTCTTATATTTTTTCCCCTCCCTACGGAGATATGGGCCCCTAAAGGACACCACTAGAAATCGTTTTTTCTTGAATAGTCTCCAAAGTACTTGACATAAATTAATAAAAATTTAGTATAAAGGTCACTAGTAAGAACTCCTTAAAATAGTTGCAACATATTTAGCTTCTTTGGTTTACCAGGGGCGGACTAAATTTAACACCTTGCTTATTTTTTTAACACCCTGTATGATAAGGAACCAAAAAAATGTTTGGATAGCTTGAACTTTAAGCTATAAAAAAGTATTCCCGTTCAAGAGCGATAAAATAAACCGTTTTTTGAGTTGTTATCCAAAAAAAAATAAGAAATCCGAAGAAAACAGTCGATTTTCTTAATAAAAAATAAAACATTAATTTCTTTATAATTTTTTTACTCGAAAACGGTTTTATCAATATTGAACAAGAATACTTTTTCTATAGCTTAAGGTTCATGCTACCCACAAATATTTTTTTGGTCGTTATCATACAGGGTGTTAAGAATATACGCATTAGGCTGTAAACCTGAGTCCGCCCTGGTAAATTAAAAAAGCTAAATATCTTTTAAGTGCCCTATTTTAAGAGGTCCCTACTAGTGTTATCATATTAAATTTTTATTAACTTACCTACATCAAGTACTTTAAAAGTTCTTCAAGAAAAACCTAAAACCAGCGGCGTCCCTTGGGAGCCCATATCTCCGTAGAGATGGCCGGTAGGAAGAAAATTCTAGAAACTTGTCATGTTATTTTTTCGTGTTCTATCTGAACCCGCGAGATTTCCCAAATTTTCCAAGACACCCTAACTATTTTTTAGACCCCAGTGAAATCTGTTGGTAATATTCGGTGATTAAACGCGAGTGTAATTCATTAAGTTTAATGTTATTAAAAAAGTATCATATATTGACTGCTTAATTTCTTCTATTTGTGCCCTACAAAAATGTAGTTTCCAATCTTGGACGTTCCCATATCAATTCTTTACTTATTAACATCATCACAATATTACAGTTAGTTCCTTGGCATTTCACACTGACATGACTGACAATGACAAAAGGTAAATTAGGGTAAAATGTACGAAATGCCTTTTAATGCTATTTTTTTGCTTCACCAGTAACACAGGGTGATTCCTTACCAAAAAAAAAACCGTAAATGCAAAAGTTGTATTATTTTTCCTTTACTATCCTTGAAAAAAAACAAGTGAGTATCGGAATGCAGCGAGACAAAAGCAACATGGATTTTCTCTAATGGACTACCCTGTATATTTTACGCTAAAAAGAAAAACTTCTCCTCCTGGCTGCAAAATAGTATATTCTGTAACTAGGAGGAAAAGCAAAACATTCCTGGACGGAGGACTGTGGTAATTGCTGGACGAGGCGCAGCCGAGGCCAGCAACACAGGAGTCCAGGAATGTACTTTTCCTACTAGTTGCACATGCTACTTTTTATCCGATTGAATTAGAATACGTACTTATAAAAATAGAGCCAAATATTACCCTAAATAAAAACGGTGTTTTAAATTTAAACTCAACATAATATCAAGTTTTGAATCGAGCGAGCTTGAAGTTTATTACGTAACTACGGAAACTACAGCTAAATGTTATTTTTGATAGACGTCAGATCTGACAAACAAGGCGTTTGAATAGAACAGAAATGTTACATTCCCGTCCTAGGCCGGAAATGTTATATTCCCGGACAGTTATTTTCTATTCCTGCATGTACAGTTATTGCATGTTGCCAAGCAACGAATACAATATACTGGAATCATGACTTTTGCTCCAGAAAAGTGAGATACTAACAATATAATAACAATAATAAAGCGAAAACGTTGGCTAGCCATTAGCAATTATGTGAGTAGTATGTGTAATTATGTGTATTATTATGTGTAATATTTCTGAAACATCTAAGCGATCTTATTGTGCGGGTCCAAAGGTCACAATTTTCATTAAAATTTTCATTTATGGCCGATTTTGCATGCAAAATCTGTCAAAGGCATGATAATTAATGAGAAATGTGACCTTTGGACCCGCACGATATGACTGCTTTTGACTATACTCTGAATGTCAACATATTATATATTTTTAAAAGCAAGAGGAAATCATCTTTCTCTTAAGCGTAAAATATATAGGGTGATCCCTTAGAGAAAATCCATGTTGCTTTTGTTTCGCTGCTTTCCGATACTCACTTGTTTTTTTGAAAGAGCTTAAAAGATAATACAAGTTTTGAATTTACGATCAATGACACTTATGAAAGGAAAATATAGTTTCACTAATTTAGTTAAAGTAACAAAAAAAAACAAAACAATCTAGACCTCCTTGTTTTCAAGGTATTGTACAAAAAATCAACGCGGTAATGATGCTGAAAAAAGTGATGGTAATGGTTTTATTCTTATAAAACGGTTAAACCAAGATTTTTTTAAATTTTTTCGGTGTCGTGAACTCGTGAAGCAGAAAGGCGGCTGAAATTTAAATCCATCCGCAAAATCATTTCGATTATCTTTTAGAATAGAAACCATTACTAGCCTTTTAAAACCGTCACAATATTCCAATTGTAAAGAGGACTTTGACAGGCAAAAATTATTGTTATCTACTAATACAACATCAAAAAACAAGAACAGCGCTGATAATGAATTTTTTAAAAGTCTTGAAAGTAAAGATGACATTTCTGATGCGGAATCCACTAGTGCTGAAAATGTATTAATTGAAAACGCAACATACTTTGGAAGAATGTGCTGTCACTACAGGGTATCTTATTAAACGAATAAAAAATAAATTTAACTATTTAGATTGCTAAAATAATTTTGAGAGTTGCAATGAAAGTAATATTCCACTTTTAAAGGATTCAAAGCAAAATTTTTTTTTAAATAAAAATTATGGAGGAAAATCTGGAGAGTCTTTAGTTGTGTACCAAAAGATGACATAGTTGTTATTGTCCAAAAATCATTTTTATACTTCCGTAAATATTTTAATCTGTATGAGTCGAGAGGACCTTGCGGTAAAAATAACAGACAAAATTTTGGCAAAAAATGTTCGTTGGTTGGCTGATAAAAATAATAATTGTTACAGACACAAAGTTTTATTAATTGAACAGATAGTTGTAAGTAACATTTATATGTTTTGTAAATGGACATTAGATAAAAACAACAAAAAAAAGTGCAGCAAAAATTAAACAACCTTAAACATCAATAAAAAATATATTTTGACAATAATAAAATAATTTAGATAGGTAAATATTACAGGTAAGATTTCGACAGATTTTCAAACTCACAATTTTTTAGAACTAAAATAGTAAAGTGCCTTTTCAAAAACACTTTCTTACTTAAAAAAAAGTATTAATCGAATATTTAGGTATTTACCACAAAACGTTAATAAGTTTAGCAGTTTAGCTCCTCTGCTTTGGTTAATTTATTGTACAGATTGCTTAGGTATAATGTTGCCCCCTCTGACTTATTTATGTTTCGAGCTTAAAAAAATACTGAATTTTATAGTTTTAAATATTATGTACCTATGTTACAGTTTTTGCCGAATAAGATTAAAATCTATAAAATACCGACATAATGTATTTACGACTTTTTCATTTTCATGTTATTTAATAATATAATATATTCTATTTTATAGGAATAGAGTAATAATCATGGATGTTGTTATTATACATGTAGTATTTTTACATTGTCTCCGGACCTATACCCACCCATGCAAATTTTCAGCTCGATATGACAAATTAAATTCGGAACTTGGCCCCCATTTCCTAAATGCGGTCATGTACCGGCTTAAAACCACGATATTTTTATATTGATTTCGGCCCATATACGTATGCAAATTTTCAGCTTCATACGACAATTTAAATTCATAATTTGACCCCCTCCTCCTAAATACGACCCTGTACTAGCTTAAAAACACGATAATTTTACATTCTTGAGGGACATATATACGTATGCAAATTTAGAGCTCGATAGAATTTAAATTGAAAATTTAGCCCCCTTCTCCAAAATACGGGCCTGTTCCAGCTCAAAAATACCATAATAATTTTACAACGTCTCCGGACCAAAAAACGTATGCAAATTTAATGCTCGATACAATTTA
>MU189770.1:0-10176 GCA_016904865.1 Pissodes strobi | reverse complement strand
CAAAAATACTATAAAAATTTTACAATGTCTCCGGACCAAAAAACGTATGCAAATTTAATGCTCGATACAATTTAAATTTAAAATTTGGCCCCCCCTCCTGAATACGGGTCTGTTCCAGCTCAAAAATACTATAAAAATTTTACAATGTCTCCGGACCTAAAAACGTATGCAAATTTTCAGCATGATACGACAATTTAAATTCAAAATTCTTCTCCTAAATATGGTCTTGTACCAGCATAAAAACACGATAATTTTGCATTTTTATCCAAACTAAATACGTACGCAAAATTTCTGCCCCATCGGTTTGGGATAACTGTTTTAAAATTATGTCTGTAAATTATGACAACTTGCCTTGGAAAATGCGAAATAATAAAATAATATTGAGTCGGTATAAGTGGGGACCTTTGGCAACACTGCGTCGCGTTCCGGCCGGCGACACGAGGGTTAGCGCATATTATATTCGATTTACGGGGGCATTGATGTCTCCGTACAGATTCACAGATTGCCATTTGAATAAGCCTTCTATTCGTAGTAGTATTTTCTTTGTCCTAGGTCAGTAACTTCGTTCACTCGTTTGAGCAAGATATTATTGATTTTATAAGGAAATAGAAAAGGATTGTTTTTACGAGAATAGCAAACAGTTAAACATTTATTTATATTAAATTTTAATTTGTTATCATTTGACCATTGAACGATATTATTTAAGTCAATCTGCAAATCTAAGCAATCAGCATAGCTTTTAATTTTCTTGTAAATTTTTAGATCATCTGCAAACAATAAACATGACGAACTTTTAACAACCTTTGTGATTCTGTCAAATAATAAAAACAAGAGTGGTCCAAGATTTGAACCTTGGGGAACCCCCGAGGTTGGAATAAATGGCGAAGATGTATAACCTTTTATATTAACAACATGTTCCCTATTAGAAAGATAACTCTTTAGGAATAAAACTAAATTTTCATGAAAACCAAACTCAAACTTCAATTTATCTAGCAATATCTTAAAAGAAACCTTATCAAATGCTATTTCAAAGTCTGTATATATGAAATTTATTTGTTCTCGATTATTTAAAGTATTAGAGATATCTTGAGTAGCAGTGATTAGATTACTTACTGTGGACCTAGATCTAAGAAAACCATGCTGTTGAAGAGATATACAATTTTTAACTTTATTGTAAATATGTTTACTTATAATAAGCTCAAAAACTTTTGCAGGGGTTGATAGTATTGCAATTGGTCTATAGTTCTGAATATTACATTTATCCCCTGTTTTAAATACTGGACTTATCCTTGCTTGTTTCCAACAAGTGGGAAATATTTTAGTCTGTAGGCTTAAATTAAACAAAGTCAGCAAAGGATAGCTAAGAAAATCTGAAAAACCTTTAAAAAAGAAAGAGGGTATAGAATCCAACCCAACTGCTTTACCAACCCTTATGTCCTTCAATGCATCCCACACATCAGTAATCTGAACCATACTAAGTGTCACCTGAGAAGCATTCAAATTATATATAATATTAGGGTTAGTTCCGGCCTCGTTGGAGAAAACACTGTCAAAGTAAGTAGCAAAACCATTGCAAACAGCAGCACCATCATTAAAGTTTTGATTATTTAGATGCATTGAAGTAGGGATATGCAGTGAGCCTTTTTTGCTGTTAATATAAGACCAGAATGTTTTGGAATCCACACCCAGTTTTTGTTCTATAGATGCTATATAATTTTTATGAGCATTTTAATTTCTTTTTTAGTTTCACTTTGTATCATTTTAAGTTGAGAATAGATGTCAGGTAATTTGAACTTTTTATAACGTTTTTGTAATTTATTTTTCACTTTTAGCTTTTTTATTATAGAACTATTAAACCAGACAGGGTAATGTTTACCACTACATTTAGATTTAGGTATACAAATATCAATGATAGTGTATAATTCATCATAAAAACCTTGAACAGCAGCATCCACATCTACATAGGACTGCAAAAATTCCCAGTCAGTCTGCCTGAAGATTTGATACAACAAATCATAATTGCCCATTCTAAAATTATATCCAACTCTAATATTTTTTAGTTGTTTTTCCTTCTTTAAATGCCCAAGCGACACAGAAATATTTAAGGTAGGGTGAAAAATATCCTCTTTCACAAGGCTCTTATCACTTCTTGATATGTTGCAATTCTCTTGGCTAATCACTAAATCAAGTAAACGATTTTGAGTATTCAAAACACGGTTTAGTTGAGCTGCATCAAGAACAGACAAAAAACTGGTAAATCCCCGAACCAAAGTATCCGCTTTTTGAGTTTCATAAAAATTATTAAGATGAGGGATATTAAAATCACCTAAAATTATATGCTTAGAGTCATAGAGGTAATATTGCTGCTTAATAATATCGTACAGTCTTTCATAAGAGTTTAAATTACAAGTTCACTGAAAAAACAATTTGATTGGCTCAAATGCGTACGCACTTGAATCAATTGCGCCATGCATTTGATATATGCCAAATGCATGGCTCAATTGATGCAAATTCAGGACACATTTGGGATAAACCCCTAAAATTCCTTGTTCCAAAAGGCTATGTTCTTGTCATAAAAGCACAGTAATTTGTATGATTTTATGCCAAAGGTTCAACTCTGTCTTCAAAGTCCATTGTGATTTTTTAATAAAGCACTTCGAATTTGCGACAAAAGCACTGCGAATTTGCAACAAAAGTATTATAAATTTGCTAAAAAACACTGCGAGTTTGCTACAAAAGCACTTCGAATTTGCGACAAAAGTATTGCGAATTTGCTAAAAAGCACTGCGAATTTGCTACAAAAGCTCTGCGCATTTGCGACAAAAGTATTGCGAATTTGCAACAAAAAGCCACGTCGAATTTCTCCTAAAAGCATGCGAGTTTATCTGTACAGGACGATAAGTTATATTGTACCCCTCAAAAACTATTTTACAACTTACTAAGCCGACTAGAAAAAAGTTTTTGGGTAGGTCCACATATAACTGATCGCCTTGTACAGACAAGCTCGCATGTTTTTAGAAGAAATTCGCCATGGCTTTATCTCACATCGCCCTATATATACTTCTCAAGATACTCGATTTTAGAGTAACTTACCCAAATAGCACAAATCAATTATAACGTTAAAAAAGTGTTCATATCAAAAAGTCTTTGGAAAAATATATGACCTAAATATAATGTGGGTGTCGGTAGAATGTATAGAGATACACAGGAGGAATATCGAAATATAGTTTTATTAGTTTCTTTTCATGTAACAAAATTAACACTTTGACATTTTTATAAGGATAACTTACACTAGGTAAAAGACACGAAGACATGAAGTGAAACCTTTGAAAAGTGCTTTGTTGAAGGTACAAAAAAGTAATACTAATACGAACTTGGTAACAGCAAAAGCACATTAGCTATTGAAAATAAACAGAAGCACTTATGAACTGAAATGTTTGACAAAAAAGTGATCCTGTTGAAGGTACAAAAAAAAATTAAAAGATCACTGTTTAGTAGTTTTATATATACTAGTACTTGTCTAATACGAACTTGGCAAACAGTGAAAACACCGCCTCGCCAACAAAAAGTTGCAATGCCAAACCTATTTTAAAACAAAAATTATCAACACTGATCCAGCTAATTTCTTCAGCATTGTTGGTAATTACATCAGGTTCTAAAGGTTTGATTTACCATCACCAATCTTTTAGGCTTTGTATAGCTTTTGTCAACTTTTTATGTCCCAGAATATCTTGTTCGAGAATGCCTGCTTCTTCTTTTTTTGATAATAATTTGATGATATCTAATCCGTCAATGTTTTGCGCTGCAAGAAAACAAATCATAGTTTAGCCAAGGGCGGATCTGACAATAACCCAAACGGATATAAGTTTAAACCAATAATAATAATTAAAATATCATAATGTATTTTTTTTTAATCGGCTCTTAATTTTAGCAACAAGACATGAGTATATATAAGCAATAAAGAGCCGGGCTCACAATTTTCACGAAATTGTATCAAAATCCTAAGTTTTTGATGTCAGAGACTAAGACTTTGCTACAAATGCTTGCGCATTTAGCCAATGAGCAGAAATGTTTTTGGAAACTTCCATCAAAACACCAGCATTCTATTGAAAAAAGATGGACGCACTGACGCACACCAACGCGTGGTTTGCAAGTTATCTGATGACTTAGGAATTTTCTGAGCTGATAGCTTCACAATTCAAAATGTTTATAGTGGTTAATATTATTACGCTACAAATGTACTATTATGTGTATATACATATCTAAATTATTATCTAATCATAGTTTAGAGCGGCATTATATACTTATAATTTTAAGGTATATGTCACGATAAAACCTATAGATTAGTTAAAAGAAAGATTTTGATCAACCAACATTGTTGTCTTATAAATTTTTAAGAAATCATAAATAGAAGAAAACTGTACATAACTTACATACCTTAACATTTTGATAACGCCACATCGCCAAGAATTCTTTCACATTACTCATGATCATGTATTCACCATGGAAAAGACACACGCACCTGTTCGATTCGATGTTCAAGATAAACTGACTACCTTCGAGTTGTAGGAAACCACGCCTCTCGGAATGTACCTATGCCAAAAGCACAGACCAGTTACCAAAAGCATGGCATTTAGCTCTAGAAGCTCTCGAATTTGACATAAAACCATCTCATTTCACTCTCAGGATAGGAGAAATAACACGGAGAAATTGGCCCAAATTCAGTAATTTTGTGCTAAAGACCGACTTGCTAACAAAAACACGGCTTTAGCCAGAAACTCCCTAATTTGACTTAAAAGCATTTCATTTGGCTCAAAGGCGTTATAGGGCAAATGCGCGGTGAATTTGACTCAATTGCAGTGGTTGCGGTTAGCGCAAAAGCAATGCCATTGAAATTAAGGAGTCTCCCTTGCCACAAAAGCAAAAAGGGCAATTGCGCGGGTTCATTTGCCATTAAAACATCAGTTTTTTCAGTGTTGGCGCGATATATACGGCTACAATATAGAAATAACTATGTTCATTTAAAAATAACTTAACTATTAATACATCTATATTTGCATCAATAAAGACGATATCCATTCTGGACATATTAAATTTGGTTTTTGCAGCTATTAAAACGCCGCCGCCTCTGGTTCTACCAGAAAGTTCATAATTACGATTTTTACGGTAAACGTTAAAAATACTTACTGGACAAAATTCGCAATCCTTCACTATTTCATCTAACCAGGTTTCTGTTATTACTATAATATCGCATTCCTCATATGTGGCCCATAAATTATTATTAAATTCTGTAAATTTAGAGTTTAGACCGCGTACATTCTGATAAATGATATTAACATTAAAATAATCTAACGAGTTAGTAGAATAAGAGTCGGAATCTATTGAAATTGTTGATTCCGACGTCGATAGTAGTTGTTGCTGCCCTGACGAATATTTCTGTTATTTTGATTAATATTATTAAATATTATTCCTATATACCTTCCGGAAAATAAATGGCTTAACAATAACATTGGATGGCCAATTGTCACAATTTAGAACAGCACCCTCAAGGTCCGGCGAAACCGATATTTTAAATGATGCCTTAAGTTCATCATTGCTTTTTAATTTTTCACAGCTTAACGGATGCAGTTTATGGGCCTCTTTTTAATTTTGACGATAAATATCGGAATTTTTTAAATTAAAGCAATTTTATTTTATTTATTTTCAAATACAAATCTAGTATTATAATTTCTTGTAATAAACAAAAAAACAATCAAATTACTTTTAAATTAATTTTTATTATTTTAAATAACACAGCATCAAGAATTTAACATTGCAAATAAAGTGCACTTATGCAATTCCTCTACCCTAAACAGGAAATAACAAAAATAAAAGTTTGATACATGTGATTATAAACTACTAACTAGTAATAAAAATTTAACTTTTTCAAATTGCGATGCAAAAAGATCAGGATTTCAGCACGCTCAGGGATCAATCTATTTCTTCTAATACAACAAATGTTGCCAGCATCGGAGAAGATTTGCTCACTAAAGAAGCTTGCAGAAGGGGCAGATAAAAAAATATCTGCTTGATTTTTAAGTAAAGGCATATCCTTTTTATTGAAATCTCACCATTCAAATGGAGATTCATTTCTGTCAATTACGGAAGTTGATAGGTACAAACTAATTTCCTTCCTTTCCAGTTTTTCTAATTTGTTTCAATACCTTTACTTTTTTTTGATGGTTCACTTACAAAACTTTCTCATATGACTCCCAAAAAGAAGAATGCGGTGCTGGCGGATCTCTTTAATGTTTGCAAATTTGCCACTATTTAGATGTTTTACTTACCCTAGTATGTATGTATATTAAATACTATATTATTAATATTAAATAATTTTTATATCAATGTTTTAATTGTACGTGCCGATACCGATATTTTAATTATCGGTATCGGCAAAAAAAAGCATATCGGCCGATCACTACAATTTATATTTCATCTAAGCTGGGTTCAAGTAGAACTATTCCTTCCCTGACTGTCAGTGATAAAGTCCTTTTATCTGCTAGTGATAAGGCCAATGCTTTGAATAACTTTTTTTGTGCAAACTTTTCTAGTAAAAGTATGGACTCAGTTGATCTTACTAGTGATTCTCTGGCTGATCAGACTGAACTATTACAGATTTCCAGGGGTGATATATTAAGGTGCTTAAGGAAATGTAAATGTAGCTTTGCAGAGGGGCCTAACGGTCTCTGCAGTGGTTTACTTAAGTCGACAGCGGAGTGCATGTTGTAAAATATTTGAGCGTGTAATATATAAGGCATCAGCTTGATCAGTCAAGCTTTTTTTAACGTAAACAGTATAGTTTCCTCCCCTCATACTCTTGCGAGTCAGCCCTTCTCACATTTATTCATAATATAATTCAGTCACTTGATTCTCAAGGAGATGCTGTAGCCTCAAAAGCCTTTTGATGTAGTTCCCCATGATAAGTTAATGAGTAAGTTTTCTAAATTAAAGAGAGTCTTTTTATGGGTTCAAAGTTTCCTTGAGGGAAGGACTCAGTGTATCATAGTGGATGGGGCTGTTTCCAGAGAGAAGGTGGTTTCATTGGGTGTCCTGCAAGGGAGCATTATTGGCCCTTTAGCCTTTATAATATTTATTAATTATTTGCCCAGGTATACAGACTCAACAGTACTGCTCTTCGCTGATGATTGTCTAGCTTTCCGGACAGTCGGAGATTATCATGACATGCTTACCCTTCAAAATGATTTCTTGCAAATTGAAACCTGGACTGAGTTGAATGGCATGAGGCTGAATGGCTCCAAAAGTTAGTTTAGTACATTTGGCAAGAGGAAGATAAATTCTGCTTATAAAATTTTAGATAGTCTAATTGGGTCAGTGGATCACCTTAAATATTTGGGAGTTAATTTGGCTTCTGACCTTCACTGGGATATTCATATTTCCAGCTTGGTTAAGGATGCCTACAAAATTTTGGGTTTTGTCATGCGAAATTTAAAGAAGGCCTCTAGGAAAGCTAGAGCAATGGCTTTTTTAACTTATGTTAGACCCATACTTGAATATTGTCCCACTGTGTGCCATCCTAACTGGATTGAACTTACAAATGGTTTGGAGATGGTTCAGAGAAGGGCGGGGCGTTGGGTTTATTTGAATTTTAAGAGGGATTTTAGCCCATCCTTGGCTCTGCAAAACTTGAAATGGCTTACTTTGTATCATCGTAGAGAGTTTTTTTTTTAAATAATGTTTTATAAATTACAATTTGACATTCCTTCCTTGCGGGACCTCAAAGATGCACTGCGGCCACCTCCCTATATAGGTAGGAATGACCATCAGTTTACGATTGATCCTCCAAGATTTAGGACAAATATTGGATTTTATTCTCCAGTGGGTATGGGAGTGAGACTGTGCAACCTTTTAGACAAGTCTTTTTTTCATGATGGCTTACTGAGTCTCTACTCATTTAATAGCAAATTAATTAAATAGGTAGGTTGGGAACCCAGGTGTAAATTTTAGTTTAGTAACTTATTGTATTTGTTAATTTTTAGTTTAGTGTGTTTATTCATTGTACAACCACCAGCCTCCTTGGCTGTTGTTTGTGATTTTAGTAAATAAATAAATAACGAAACATGCGATAATTGAGATAGCATTTCGATCGCTTTGGCACCTTTTTTATGATTTTATGATGAGCTTCGCTGGAATTTCGGAGCAGTGTTAGACACTACCCAGTGATAGAGAGTGACGTCTGTGTGGGGTGATGTGTCAATTGGATCTTAAATCTTATGAATAAAATACCATAAAAATCACTTGTTTCTAGGATATTAGAGAGGACGTTAAATGATATTTTAAAGTTGTTTTGATGATTATTATCTAATTTAATCTATGCTCCTTGAAATTAAATATCTTTAAGCTTCAAGTTTTTTTTTAATTACTGATCGGTATATGTATTATAAGTCAAAAAGTAGTTTGTAATTAAAATGAATTTATAAAAATAAAAACTTATTTTAGCACAATCTGGGAACACGTGTAAACAAGCTGCAGAACAGCACGCATGCGACTGTAACAGTCAAATAAAAATCTCATATCTCGGTAAACGCATTAATGCAATCGACGACATATCATAATATCGTACTCACAAAACAAGAAATGGGTATTACTAATTAGGAATTCTATTATAAAGATCATTTGGCTGCTAATTTCATAATCGATGATAATAATTAGTAGTTGAATGATATCTCGATTATACAGATTTCTCATAATTGACCACTTCTAATGCATATGCCCATATTTGAGACATTTATCAATTTTACAAGATCACTGAAATGAAACAGACTATCTGGATTAACTGTAAATAAGTAAATAAATAAAAACTGTATTTTTAGGCTCTAGACCAGGGACATAAAACCATTATTTTTGTGAAATTTTTTAACTAATGAAATGATAGAAATTATAATGTGGCAATATGATCTATTAGCTTTTATTGTTTGTGCATATGAGTGTTGTTTTATTTTCAGATGAAAACTTCACCCTTAAACATGATAAACCGCTGTTGCTCTCAATGGCGAATAAAGGAAAAGATACAAATGGTTCACAATTTTTTATGTGAGTGATTTATTTTTTAATTTAGTGGAGATATGTATTTCTAACTTCAAGACATGCAACAATGAAGTAAATTTTTATTTTCACAGAGACAAAGCAATTTATGTCTACATATTGAGAATTTAGAAGCTTTCACTAGGAAATTACGGTGTTTAGGTTTGATATGATCTAATATGAAATGAATCATATAGTAAAAAAGTGAATGACTTATTAACAGTTGGAAGTATTTTTAAATACCATTAATATTGTATTGTCTCTTTTTGATCATAGTCCAAATCAAGAATATTTGCTTGGAAGTAAAATAGGCCTAGGCCACTAATTTTTATTGATTAAGAATAAGCTAGGTAGGTTCATTTTAATAATATTATTGTTGTTATTTGCAGTTCTTTTTGAATCTAGTTTGTTAAATGTTTTTCAAGCATTTAACAAACTCACTCACATGCATTTAACATTTATTTGTATATTATGTACAGTTCTTTTTTCAATCTAGCCACTTTTCAGTGGAAATTTAAGATTTTTGTAGTCATAAGAATCTGAGGATTAAATAATTCAAGTCATATAGGTGTAATGTAACACACATTTCTGACAAAAAGTTGTAGAAAACCTTAATTGCAATATTTTATAATTATTTTAATTTATGATGTATGTAAATACAGTTACATGGAGTATTTTTGAATTGTATGCCTAATCTTTAATCTGATTGCTATTGAACCTTAGAGAAAATGTTTTGATTCAGTTAATAAATATTGAAACTTTTTCATTTGTCCTGTAAAACGTAAATGGTATAAAAAGACTCGCAGTTCTCTTATCTTTGGGATTTTCAGTAGAATTCAAACTAATTATAAGGCACTAAAATAATTGGCATCCCATTTAACATATATACTTTTAGCATAACCTGTTACATTGAAAGTAGTTATTTAGTATAACCATCAAGACTCTTAAAAACTTAAATGTTTAAACATTTGTTATATTAAAGATAAAATTGTTCTTTATGCAATTTCTGTAAAATAATTTTAATATTTCCTGATCTAGTTCTGATGCAATATTTTCCTTATACTATAAGATGGTTGGCAAAATAATATTTAATTA
>JAEQML010050116.1:0-49045 GCA_016904865.1 Pissodes strobi | reverse complement strand
AGAAATAGAATAGACCAACCGATAAAATATACAACTTTTGCTATTTTGTCCGAATCTTGCTTTGTTTTGGAGACAAAAAAAATAAAAACTATTTCTTTCCTCGTCCCTGGGCGACACAAAAACCAATTAAAAAATGTCAAAATATGACAGTACGTATATAATTATGTTTAAGGAATAAACCATTGATAGGTATGCAAAAAAAATACTACCAAATATTTTGGTACCTACCTAATTTTTACATTCTTTATATGTGGCATGCATTTTTTTTGTTAAAAATATTAACTAGTTTGCCCAAAATGATTTTATGACCAAGAAAATTTGAATGATTTATACTGTAAAATCTGGTGTAACACAGGCGCAGCGCTAAAACTTGTAAATTTTCAAATATACATATTTTTTAAAATCATCCCTTTGATTCAAAAATATTAAAAAATGGAAGCACCTCCTAATAAAACCCTTTTTATATGCGTTTGCCTTAAACTTTACTTTCTCTTTAAGTTAGTCTTGAATAGGTACTACTTTTAAAAGAGATTTGTAATGTTAAAGTATTTTGCATTCACACATTACATACCACAATCTGTAGGCAAGAAATACATCTTTTTTTAGTTTTTTAAAATATGAATTTTTGTTGCATTGAATAGCTAAAATAACTTTGGGACAAAGAAAGGTTTATTAAAACAAAACATCATGATATAAACGTTTTATTTACATTAACTTACATTAGGTAGTAGTAGTAGTCTATTTGGAAAAAGCCAATAATACAAAATATGTAGGTAGTATGTACCAAGATACAAAATTCTTAAGACTATACACACGTCTAAATGCTCATGAAAACCTTAAAACATTTAATAAGTATTTTTTTATTTCCACTAAATATGAATATTACGAGAGCTATGCCAGTTTTTAGTTTTGTATATATAGATATACTATGCATGGTGTGACGTAATAATTCATGTGTATTGTGACGTCATAAGCACATTTCAAGGCGTATCTGCCTCATTTTTCGCCTTATGAAAAAAAGAAAAAAGACGTGTCCACTTAGTTTTCATGGGCTATCGAAAAATTGATGAAACTCCCTCATTGTTCCGTATACCTGTTTCTGCTATTTTAATAGATTTTTTTTAAAATATTTTACAGACTGTTCTATAGGTTCAACATAGAAATAATCCGTGGGGGAAGCTTTAACATTTTTTCCAATTTTTACTCCCTTCTTTTATCTTTTCTTTACCTTTACAGATAGAAAAGACATACAAATTGTACTTTACGTCACTCACCACACTTTTCTGTTCTAAATTTTTAAAAGAAGGGGGTAAATATTGGAAAAAAATTAAAGCTCCCCCCATGGATCATTTCTATATTATTGAACCCATATATGTAGTATGTAAAACTATTTTTAAAAATCTTTTAAAATAGCAGAAACAAGTATGGGGAACAATTACCCATTTAAGGATCTAAAAAAAACTGTTTAGAGCATCAAAGCTCCTCAACAAAGTAAATTAAAATCCATCCTATCTATAAGAAGACTCTTTTAATACAAAATGATAAAACTGAATAAACTCACTGCTATTTATGCATCGTGATAGTAAATAAACCCTTTTTAAGATATTATTCCCATATTTTGTATGTAATGCTGCCGTTATCCTTAAAAGAAAATGATAATTACTTAAAATAAGAAATCCCTGGTATTCTACCCTTATTTTGGCAACACCAAATCAAACACCGTTGAGTATTTTCTTTGACCTTGGCAGTTGACGCCATTGTCTTTTAATTTAAGGTCTTTTGTCCTTAAATCATATTCCTGACGTCTACACCAACTTATACACTAACAAAAGACACTAATAACGAACTATTATAATAATAAACTAAACTAGATGTCCAGGAGTAAATTAGTTATTTTCAACGAAAACGATAATATAAACCACTCAGACGCACGTACGTACTTCAATAAGTGAATGAAACGAAACGCCGAAACCCATTACGGCAAACACAGAAAAAAGAATTATTTCAAGCGCAAGCAACAAGCAAGGTCAGAGAAATTTGATAATATTTTTGATTACCGAACTGTAAAAGCTTTATGAGCTGATTTCGTTCTGTCGCTTCTCGGTGTTTGTGCGCATGAGTAAAATTATCCAATTTTCAGTTCT
The DNA here is from genome assembly GCA_016904865.1 of Pissodes strobi. Classification (NCBI taxonomy): domain Eukaryota; kingdom Metazoa; phylum Arthropoda; class Insecta; order Coleoptera; family Curculionidae; genus Pissodes; species Pissodes strobi. Next base: position 46,901 of record JAEQML010050116.1, on the reverse strand, counting down.
GTCCGACGCAGAACCCGGTTTTTTTCCCCATGATTGGTACGATTTTTCGACGCTTGTGCTTATCCATATATGGAGATCGGTGGCACAGACCAACTAGCACGGCCGGCAGATCTTAATATGTACATAAACAATTGAGCAAGCGCCCATCGAAACGGAACCGACCGGCTAGCGCGGCACGCATTTTAGCCGATCCTAATGGGTTCAGTTATGAGAGTGAATTCTAAGCACTTGATTGGTTAAAAAGCGATTGTTTTGGTTTGCACTTTACAGTTTGCAGGTTAGATTTCAGAAACAGAATTTTAGATTGTTAAAGTCAAAGAATAAGAATAAAGATTTATTCATTGGTTAAAGTAAAAGTCGGTTACTATTTTCGGGTTAACATACCTACTCTAATTAACGACATCGACAAAGGAAACATTTTATTACAACTAACGTTTCTCCTGGTTTCTCTTTTATTTGCTAAAATGGAATCAGATGAATATGTTTTGCAGAATTTACCATTAGGATATACATATTTAGTACCGCATACTGATGGCAATGACAATAATGAGAAAGTGGTGAGAATAAAAGAAGTGAAGGATCAGTCTTCTGCTGAGGTAAGTAACCAAATACACTTTACATGAATATTATTATTAAATATCACCAATGCGATCTGTTATACAATACGTGTAGAGTTTTTACCTTATCTAAATATACTTTCTACAGATTTGGCTTAAGGAATATGAGCAGAATACGAAAACCACTTGGAGAAAAGCTGCTACGTATCCAAATTGTGGAAAAATTAATATATACAGGGTAGATCTAAGATGCATTCATCTTACAGATAAAAGAGTCAAAAGATTAAGATCTACAAAGAATACAGACTGTCCAGCAAAGATTAATATTGTAGTTAAAAGGTTTGTATTATTTTAAAGCTAAAATTAGTAAAATTTAAGCTTTGTGGATCTTGATGTGAGATTTTTGAGCACTAACCTATGTTTTAACTATTTTTAGGTATATAGCTAAATCTAGAGCGAAGATTATAGACACTCTTGTTTCCAAATGGCCAGCTGTTGTAACTCTTAAAGGTACACATAATCATTGCATAATTAGTGCAGCAGTTTTAAAATATCGTGATATGTCAGATGAGACCAGAGCAAAACTTCAAAGTCTCTTTCGTCAAGGTCATAATCCTTCATCTGCCTTACACTGTCTAAAAACAGATTTTTTGCTGGAAAATCCAGAAAATTATTATGAAATGGCGGCTGATACACATTATGTTCCAACACTTTCTGTAGTACATAAACTTTTTGAAAAGGAGTTTTCAAAAGAGTATGGATGCTTTACAGGTAATTTAAAAATTTTTTATTACTTTGATCAGTATTTTGATATTTTAAAGTACACAGTGGTCAATGATGTAAGTTTTTCCAATAAATTCATTTTATTTAAGGTGATCTGATGTTGGAGAACTTGAAAGTCAAATTGGATGACTACAGTAAAATAAATGATCAAGGAATAGGGAAGCTTTGTAAAACTAAGGATGAACTTCACTATTTTGTAGTTTTGTGTACTCCAATTATGACTCGCGTTCATAAGAATATTAGTCAAGCTAGAGAATTGGTAATGGTTGATGCTTCCGGTGGTATGGACAAACAGAGACATCGAGTTTATTTTTTTATAACACCGACAGTGGCGGGAGGCTTACCACTTGGAGTAATCATAACTGATACTGAAAAGGAGTATGTTTTTGATGAAGCATTACAAGAAATGAAAAATATATTACCGTCGGACTCATTCTATAAACAGAATTATCCTACAGTATTTTTAACTGATAATGACCTAAAAGAAAGAAAACCCCTGAAAAATAATTTTACAGGCTCTGTGCTTTTGTTGTGTCAGTTTCATTTCTTAAAAGCATGTTGGACTTGGTTGTGTGACAGCAAACATGGCATTTTGCAATCTAAGCGACAAGAGCTATATTTCATGATAAAAAACATTGTTTATGCTATAACTGTAGATGAGGCTTTAGAGCACCATACAATTCTTCTCAACAATAATACCTCAAAAATGTATCCTCTTTTCATAAAATATTATTTAAATTTATGGAATTTCAAAGAAGACTGGGCTACATGTTACCGACAAAAATATATGCTAAGAGGAAGTAACACAACAAATTATGTAGAGGTGGTATTCCGAATACTAAAGGACTGTATCCTAAACAGAGTTATGGCTTTTAGTCTCATTCAACTGGTTGACTATATTCTTACGCGGTATGAAATGTATATGGAAAAAAGACTAATAGATTTCACTAATGGTCGATATCCGAAGGCTATGTTAAAAAGAATGTTACCCAAACCAAGAGACAATGTCTCCTATGTGGTTGAGAAATGTGTTAATATGAAAGGTGTTTTTAAAGTAGCATACAGTGAAAATAAGAGCGAATATTGTGTAGACATTATCAATGGTACTTGCTCTTGTGTTAAAGGCACTACAGGCACTTTATGTTCCCACGCATCCACTGTAATTCTTTACATGGAAGACAAGCTTGAATGTGGGTTTAATTTAGTTTCTGAGGATGCGAAAGAAATGATGTACTACCTAGCCACAGGTAAAAAATGTCCAAATAATTGGTTAAAACCACTTAAAGAAGTTCCTGTCTCCACAAGTAATATACAAATACTTGAAAATAGTAGCATACCCGAGTCCACGGGTATTTCAAGCGAGCTCTTGAATAGACAAACCCTGATTCAAAGGAAGGGTGAAATCAGTAGTTTTGAGTTTTCAGACGCAGAGAAAGTGGAATTTGAAAATTTGTTTGATAGAATAAGAAAAGGTTTACAAAACCAACCGATTATTTTTGTTCCAGCAGTGCAAAAAATGCTGAGAAATGCCAATAGATTTGCGAACACAGAAACTGGTCTTATTACTGCATTGCATACATTTGGCAAATATAGTGGACTATTACCCCTTAAGAAAGCAAAGAAACCAGCACAAAATAAACAACTTAGAAGAAAGCATTCCTCAATTATAGGCGTTCAACCTACAGCAATTGGTCGACGTAAAAAGTGTTTGAGTGGAAAAAAGAAATTATCGGCTGGTCGTCCTAGACAAGATATAAAAATTAATGTCAATTTACGAGATCATTATTACACTAAATTTAATTCTTTACCAATTAAAAAGAAAACTCCGCATAATTTACAAACTGCAATTTATTTAAATAAATCTATTGGTAGTACAAAATGTAAAAAAAATTAAAATAGGTTTCAGGTTGTAACAAGGTCTTAGAATATTGCTGATATATTTTAAATGTGTGGGATGGTACTTATTGTGACCCACCCTGTCTATATTTTCTTAGAAAAATATGTTTAGTTTCAGAAATTTCAAAATGATTTACCACATTAACTCTCGAATTTTTATTTGATTTATTGATCTAATTGTTTGTGAGCAGATATTAGCAATATTCCAACCTTTTTTCCATCCTGAATAATACTCTTAGACTATACATAGTCTAAGATAATACTAGATTAAAGCGACACATGGCCTGAAATTTGTGTTTGATTTTTTTCCCAACCTGAATAATGCCTATTTGATTTAAGCTTGTATGTAGTTTCAAGGTGATTTAAAATTAAGCAGCCACAGTTAAGGAGCGTATTCCTTCCACAAAAATAAATTGAATTTTTATTAGATATATAAAATAAATTTACATCAATTTATATTCATAACATTGTAAAAAAGTATTGTCACCTAATAAACTAAAAATATATACCTACCTATATAGGTAGGTACTTAAAAACGCTCATTAATATGCTTTTGAATTATTGATTAGAATTACTTCATTTTTATACAAAATATAAAATTCTATTATTATTTCAATATTAAAAAATGCATATACTTATTTCAAATATGGTACGAAATTCTTAACCAATCAAATTAGCATAAATTTCTCCAATAACTGAAACCATTAGGATCGGCGAAAATGCGCGCGGCACGCACAGAACCGCCATCCACCGCTCCGTATTCTTAACGGGGCAAAAACTGCCGGTAGGTTTGATGGTCTGCGACCGTTTGAGCATAGAGGTCTCTTTTATTTTATTATATATTTTATTCCTCTATGCATTTGAGCAGTCGTATAACAACAGTGCTTGTGTGTGTCGCGTTTATGTATAATGTCCGACAAGCATTTGATTGAAAGTTTTAGATCATATACATTTTTACATGATCCGAAAGACCAACTTTATCATGATAACATTTGAAAGGAAAATGCTTGAATAGAAATATAAATAAAAAACGGAATCTCCGATACGTAATAATCATTTATTGATTATTAAAAAGATATAATATATAAGGTCCGGCAATGTTGCCGACTTTACACGACAGGTATTTAACACTTCCTTGATTAGAGACGAAATGTTGCTTAATGGGATCTGACGTCTGGTAGGAGCCTAATCGGTCACGTCAGAACATGGAGGAAGCAAGCTGCAATATAATAAAAAAATAGTGTGATGATTAGTGAATTTTTAAAAAAATGTTATTAACTTTGGAAGCTATCTGTGAACAGGATGAAAGAGTACTAAAAGCGGGACACATTTTAAAATTTTGGATATGTAACCAAACAAGTAGTAGCTCTGACACTCATCTCCAAACATCACATTTGAGAGAAAAACCACATGAAATAAACGTTGTCATTAATTCGATTGTCAAGATTTAACAGTGCAAGTGTTCTTGTAAGGCTGGTTTAGGAGAAAAATGTAAACTCATGTGTCTTTTTGCATTACTTGGTAAAATGTAATCCTCTTTTTTGAAATGCTGAGAACACACTTTCAGCCATGGTTTATACTCATGTACTTTTAAAGAAATTTGCCATGCTTTCAAACTATTCATTTCCTCCAAACTTCCAAAAAGGTTTCTTCGATTCACCAAATTCACCTGAAATTTTGCTAGAACGTAGACATGGATTCGTTGGATCGCAACTTGGTATTTAGACGCTCGTCTCGTTACAATATAATGCAGCTTGGCTCATTTCACTTTTCGACCACCAGGTGTCGCAGCAACATGCGTTACATCCCAAAATTGTTCTCTAATTCGCGTTGGAAATTACTACCAATATTTTGTGAATAAATTCGGCCTGCTGGTATTTTCTCCTTATCAAGTTCGCCAGGCTGCTAAAAACAGGTATGGTTTCTAGGAAATTATCTAAAGCAATTCATGCTAGAATAATTATATCAAGATGCTCTGTTGAAATATTAAATTACGAAACATTTTAGTCATTATTCCGAAGGCATTTTCACTCACACGCCTAGCTCTGCTATGCAGTTTATATTCACGTACTAAATAAACTGTACTTCTGCCAGAGACAGCAGTGTTTGTGAAAAAGAAAATACTGCTTAAAACTATCTTAATTTTATTACTTTAGGAATTTACGAAAAGACTGATCGGGTCAATCGGATCATCAGCTGACAATTCTGTGTTTTTTTCTTTCAGTTGATAATAAAAGAGATAAACCCATACAAGTAATAATCTGGAACCCGATCAGTGCTCCCGTAAACCCCTTTTATAACCATGAATGAAACCTATAGGAACATTAATCTAGCTGTTAGGCGTTCTTCGGGTGAAAGAGCTTTTCGAAAGTTGGAATTTTGTTTCCTTAATGGTAATATTTCTAGAAGTTAATAATCTTGGCACTCGACATTCTAAAGTACTTAAAAAAAATTAATCGTCAGATAAATCCAAAAATACATGAGGAAACTTGTTTTTGATAAATATCATGGATGCAATACCTCCTTTTGACTTTGTCTTAACTTTCCACTTCAGCATAGGCTGCAGCCAATACAAGAATTTCTTCTTCTGAGTCCGACGAACAATTCAATTTTCCGGATATTTCACTTATTTAACTGATTCAAATAACTACCTCGATTCACGTTGATGATCAAAGCCGTTTTAAATTCTACGCGAGTCTATCATGCCGAATCAATGAGCGGTGGTTGCCTAACGGCCGGCCGTGCTACCGTGCCGGGTCAGTCTGTGCCGCTTCAGTGGGGCCCTGCTAAAAGGACAAACGTCGCGTCGGAAAATTGGGATATGGTATAAAGTCAGCTGTCATTGCGTCACAGATCCAAATGCAGGAAAGTCCGTATATTTCATTGCTTTCTTTTGTAATCCTTCGACTTAGGTACCCTTTTGAAAAAAATTCAGGGTTTGAATAATGCTTCAAAATTGCGCAACTACTAGTTGATAATTTTTTGTTCAAACGGAAGTCGAAACTTCCATCTAGATTATAGATATTGTTTAGTTTAAAAAAGAACCAACAATTTTAGTTTATTTGGAACAAATAAGCAGTTGTCGATTGTCTTCTCTTTCTTATTTATATTTTTAGAATTTCGAATGTCGGGGGGTAAAACTGATGGAGATAATGCCTTATTGTCTTATTGTGCAGAATTCAAATAATCAGTTAGATATCACCAATTCCAGGCAAAAATATGCCGCGTACTTTCGTATCAGGTGACTCCTAAGCACTGACCCCTGCAATTATCTTGAGAAACGGATAATAAGGCGATTATATAAAGGCGTTGTTTTCCAAATCAGAAAAACATGCTAATATATTTGTTAGCTAGTGCATTGTGATCAATTTAGTATGTCGAAGTTTTTGGTTGTAAGTAATTTATTAAGTATTTATATTTTTTGGACCCTCATAGCAAGGAATTTAATATTTTCCGTATCTGACAGTTAATAGTAATAGTCTGTAATCTATAATGCTAAAAATATAATAAAATATTTAATAAACGTTACGTTGGGGAGTGGGTGCTGCTTCTCACTCCAACACAAAGGGGGACATAACACTTGGGTTATGTCGTAGAACCGCGTAACTGGTTCTAGTTAAATGTTCGAAGGACCACAGCCATAGGCTGAATTTATTGTCCAAGGAAAAGTTACATTAACCCACATTAAACACAAAAGTCCAAATTTGATTAATGTTAATTAATAAAATCGAAACGTCTATGTACAAAATAAAATTTAAATATTGGTATGAACTAGTCAAATGTTTGTGCTTAAACCTACTCTTCGTCCGACACACTTAGTGTCAAATATCCACACCAATGCGTTAAAACTAAATTTAAAACAACCGTAAATTAATCACTAATCAGTCTGATCACTACGCGTTTCTCTTCACACTTCTTACTAATTATAACAAAGAACCATCTAGAGAACTGCTTGTAAGTGGTCAAAATACACTTTGACTTCCAAAACTTCTTCCAACTTTCGCGACAAAATTTAATTAAAAACAGAGCAATACAAAAAGGGCAGAGAGAACTTCAATAGAGTAATTTAGGGCTTCAGAGATGCAACTTTAGAGCGTAATATTAGAGCAGAGCAACAAAAGGCTCAAAGGCCACTTTTTTATTATCGCATTATTAAAAAAGGGCAGAGCAACTACAGGCTGGAAAGCCCGTAGACCTTACGTGACTTCTACTAACTTCTGACTAACTTAAATTTTTGGTTCTTTTCCTCTTCCCACGCACTTCTTTCGAACCCATAAAGAGCAATTAACACATCAACACATTATAGAGATTAGCAAATGCAACTAACAGAAACAGCCTGAAATTTGAGCACGGTCAAAATGACCTGTTAAGCTGCAGATAAGCGTTATTAAATAAGAGTTTTTATAGCTTTCATAATACTCGAGAATGTTTTTAAGGGCAAAATAATATTAATATTTTCAAAGAGCAGTAATCAATAAAATTGGTGTGACTTTTTCACAACACGTTACATATTGGTTATTATCATCATTTCAAAAATGTCAGAAATATCTAATTTGGACTTCTAACTGCACTGAATTATGAAATAGGTTCATGGAAACTCTTTAAAGGGACAATAAATTAGGGAAAATATTGTCACTTCAAACAGAAAAGCTCTGAATTTTGGAAGAGATCTTAATCATTTGTATCATATGACATTGTGTGCGTCTAACATCCGCGAAATAAATAATGTTCCGATTTGGTCCAAATTTTAAACAATAAACTTGTTTAACTGTGCACTAATAAACCGGCCATCAGACGCATTATAAGATCCTTTACACAAATAGTGCACTATATAAAAATCGGCCTTTCCCATTGGTCGATCCGCATGGCCCTCCGGTCGCTTCGCTCGCTACGGGGGCTCAAGAAAAGGAAACTAACCCAATCTAACCCAAGACATACCCAAAATCAAGAAAAAGAGCTGTTTAGAAACATAATCTTTAAAAAAAAAATAAAAAAAAGCAACGGGGTTCGAACCCGCGTTTTCCAGGTGAGACCCAACGATCTAAACCTCTACACCGCAAGAGCTCTTGATAGAAATCGATTGCATCACGCAGACATATCGTAATACGAGATGGATCGACCAATAGGAGAGGTCGATTTTTACATAGTGCACTATTTGTGTAAAGGATCTTTAAATGCCCATCAGACCGTGGTTATTTTACATTAAATTCTCCGGTTATAATCATATAATCGGATATTTACTTTTATAAATATTTTCAGGCATCACTTTTTGTGAATATCCGCGTTTTTTTCGACAGCCCAACAACGACTAAATCCGCAGTCTATAAATCAGCATATAAAATTAAGACCATTTTATAAAATTTTGTCTGCAACTTTCAGATAACCCTTTTGGCTGTTTGCATAGCCAGCGGCTTCTCCACACCGGATGGAGATGGTGACGGCCAGGGAGGTTAGTATAATTACAATATCACCTACTTAGGCTTAGTACACACAGCAGGTTAAAAAAGTGAGTTCAAAAAGGGAATTTTCAAAATGTTTTAAATATGCAAAATACAAGAATATTCATCTAATGAAAATAAGCGGGCCCAAATTTGTATTGGTATAGTACGACTTTCAGTTCATGCATCAACTATTAAAAAAAAAACTTAAGAAAATAAATTAAATACAGATTTCATCAATGCTTGATGATTTTTCTTATTCTTTAATTAGAAATAATTAAATTTTAATAAAAAAAATGTGTTCGCAACAAACAAGATGAATAGACTTTTGTTAACTTCAAATTACTTGTTTCAGTCCACATTATGTATTATATAAATTTCCGTGCCTTTCCCAGATGAAGCCAAACCCTGCAAATGTTATATATCATGAACCAAAACGAATATAATTTCAAAAACAAAACTTGATTGATTTTTATAGGTAACCAAAAATAAAATCTTAGATTTTCCCCTCGGTTTTCCATGTAATGTTCTTAATTAAGTTTTATATTCTTCTTCTTCTTCCTTCTTCTTTCAGCAACCCTTCTGCATCCACTCCTGGACATAGGTCTCCCCTTGCTGCACCCATTCGGATCGGTTCAGTGCCATCTGGTGCCATTTTCTTCCCGCTATCTCCCTTATATCGTCGATCCATCGTTTCTGTGGACGACCAGCACTTCTTTTATGTTGCCTTGGACGCCACTGTACTATATGTCTGGTCCATCTGTAATTGTCCTGTCGTGCCACATGCCCCACCCAACGCCATTTCTGACGTGCGATGTGCTCTATAACATCGTCGACTTTGGTTATTTTTCTAATTTCTTCGTTCTGTATATGATCCCTTAGGCTTACCCCTAACATAGTTCTTTCGATTGCTCCTTGTGTTGTTCTTAGTCTATTTGCGCCTTTAACTGTGAGAGTCATTGTTTCCGTACCATAAGTCAAGACTGGCAAAATACATGTGTTAAAAACCTTTTTTTTTTAGGTTGATAGGAAGTGTTGGATTTTTTAATGTTGTTCCCAGTTTTCCTACTGTTAGTCGAATACGCCTTGTCATTTCGGCTGTTTGATTTTCTTTACCCAGTTCTATGGTGTGTCCTAAATATATGTATCCGTTGACTTTCTATATTTGTTGTTCTTCTAAGTGTACGTCGCCGGGATCTGGAGTCAACAGTTTGGTTTTATCGATGTTCATTTTTAATCCGATTTTTTCCGACTCTCTCTTTAAGTCTGCCAACATTTCGATAAGTTCTTCCTTCATACTGCTGATTAAAACTCTGTCATCAACGAAGCGTAAATTGCTCAGATATCTACCATCCACGCGCAGGCCCTTTTTGTCCCAATCTAGTCTTCTGAATACGTCCTCCAATGCAAGGGTAAATAACTTAGGGGATATTGTGTCTCCTTGTCGGACGCCTCTGTTAATTGGTATTCGATTGGTTGCTACATCTTCTTGCACTTTAAATGTGATGGTCGCCTCTTTGTATATGTTTTTAAGCAGATTAGTGTACCTTGAGCCTATTCGAGCATTATTCAACCCTCGGATTATTGCCCAAAGCTCAACGGAATCAAAAGCCTTAAAATCTGTAAAAGCGAGATGAAGCGGCGTATTGTACCCGTTACACTTTTCTATAAGAGTCCGTAGCGTTTGAAGATGCTCTACAGTGCTATGTTCCTTGCGAAAACCAGCCTGATCACTCGACTGATATTCATCTAGTTTGCGCGTAAGCCTGTTTGTAAGAATCTTGGTAAGGAGCTTATAAGGATGGGGCAATAAGCTTATTGGGCGAACGTTGCTGAGATTTAATTTGTCTCCCTTTTTATGTAACAAGATGACTTGGTTATTTTGCTATGTTTTTGGAATATTACCGATGTGAAGACATTTGTTCATTAAGATTTTCATGGATTCTATTGTGGTTGTGCCTCCCATTTTTATCATTTCACTAGTGATTTTATCTTCACCAGGAGCTCGACCATTTTTAGTTGGCTTAGGGCTTTTCCAGTTTCGGTGGAGTTTATGTCAGGTATTTTTTCTGAGCCGACGTTCATGATCTTACATTGAGTATTCACGTTCTCTAGTTCCGGTACAATTGATGAATATAGGTCTTTATAATATTCTTCGATTATATTTATTATTTCGTCACTTTCGTATTTTACTTCGCCGTCCTTGTTTTTCATTTGATAAATGCGTGCTTGTCCATTTTTATTAAGTGATTTCAGCACTCTCATATTTTTATTGTTTTCCATTACCGACTCTATCATGCTGTTGTTGTGATCCCTTATGTCTCTCCTTATCTTATACTCCTTTTAACTTTTATGTTAAGTTCTCTATAGCTAGGGTCACTTCTATGTGTGTTTCTTCTTATATTCATGAGGTCTTTTGTTTCTTTTTTAATCTTACTGCATTTTGGTTTTTCCCTTGAACAGATCTGTTTTGTCGCTGTCCGCATGCTGTTTCTTATTTTTTGTTCCAATTCATCCAAGTTCATTTCGGTCATCTGGGCAATAGAAGGGAGTTTGCTTTTAATGCTCTTTTAATAGGTGTCAACATTTTGTTGAAGCTCCAGAATTGTTGGAAATCTTTTTGGTAGATTAGTTTCTTCCTTTCCGTTCCAAGGTTAATTTCGATTTTTGCCCTTGAATCTATTTAATATGCTGAAACATCGGTTATTATGTACAATTTATTCGTTATTATAAAGTCAATTTCGTTTTTGAGTCTGGGCTTCTTCATGTCCATCTTCGGTCAGCTGGCTTTAAAAAAAAAAGTTCATGCAGAAAAGATTTTCTGTTTGGAGATAGTTAATTAACGGTTCACCTCTTTCGTTTGGGGCGCCTAACCCAAATTTTCCTCTGTTCGGAATGTTGTCTGTGGTCGTATCTCCTATTTTGGAATTAAAGTCGCCCATTATTATAACAAAGTGCGTCTTTTCAGATTTTCTTGCTGTTGTTATATCCTCATAAAGTTGATCTATTTGCTGTTCTTCTGCTGCACCTGTGGGGGCATACACTTGGATTACCTGCAGCTTATATATTTCTGATAATTTGACGATTATAAAGATGACCCTGTCGGAAATTGATTTCATTTTGTTTACTTGATTTTTAAACCTTTTATTGATGAGTAGTGCTATTCCTCCAATGTGGTGGTTTGTCTCGCTAATATTTTGATAGATCATATGGCGCGACCTAAGAATCGTGCTTTTTTCTTCTGGCAATCGTGTCTCGCACAGGCCAATTATATCCCAATTGATATGACCTAGCTCTTCTTCCAGCTCTTCCATGCGGTCTTCAGTTATTAATGTTGTGATATTGACAGATTTATGGTCTTTAAAGGGAGTTTACGTGCTAGCGAATTTTTGCCTCCCTCAGATTCCATGAAGCTGATCAAAGGTGTGGAATTTTTGTTGACCCGTTCCGTTTGTTTTGAAATTCGCCATAGGGGGGATAATTTAGCCTTAAGTCTTCCGCGCTGGCCAGACGAGTTGGAAAACTAAAATTTTCAGCCGCTCCTAACCTGGAGATCAGACGCGTGGAGTACCGCTCCTGAGCTGGAGACCCGTCGTATCTTGCGCCAGTTTTGGTCCGCCCCGGGTATTTGATTTCCCCGGTACCACTCATATCTGAGCAGCATTCCCCTATCCGCCACCTGGGGAGGCGCACGATGGGAGACTGGCAACTCCGCACGGGAGTTTTTTTTTATTAAAATGACGGAAATATTGACATTTAGAAATCATTTTTAGAGCCCTCTTTACAACACAGTTTTATACATAATATCGAAATTTTTGCGCACGACGCTAATCATGTTAGCATCATCAGGACGAGATGACTAAAACATCTTGTCCAGATGATGTTAACAAGGTTTGCGAAACGCGCGTTGAGTGCAAACATTTTGTTGCGGTATTGTAGATAATAAATTCGCGTTGTCGTGAAATTTGCCGAAGTTTTCCAATTCCTAACTTAGGGTAGGGTGGACAGAGGTTCTACTCAGAGACTGTTGATGTGAAGCAGGGAGTGCCCCAAGGGTCTATCCTGGGACCTACATTATTTCTCTTATATGCAAATGATCTTTCAAAGGAACCTATCCCCGGCTCAGTGTGCCAATATGCTGATGACACCTCTGTTGTGGTCTCAAGTGGGACAATGCAAGGGCTATATGTGGTTTGCTCGCGTGCGGCGGAAGTTATGTCAGTGTGGAGTCAACATAACTTTTTAAGATTAAATGCAGATAAGACAGGACTTCTGACTTTCAGCAAAACTGTGAACATTACAGAGTCGCCCTTAGTTACACTAAACCATAAGACAATACCTGTAACAGAATCTATAAAATTTCTGGGTGTTCATCTTGACCCTACACTGACATGGGACCTACACACCAGCCTGCTTCAGTCTAGGCTTAACAGTGCATGTGCCCTTGTACGTCGTCTGAGGGATGTTTTGAGCACTGAAAGCATAAAACTCTTCTATTTTGCATGCGTGCAATCCATTATTAGATATGGAATCATTTTTTGGGGCTCCTCAGCTGGAGCACATGATATTTTCAGGGCACAAAAGAGAATTGTGCGTTGTATTCTAAAGCTTAGACCCAGAACTTCTTGTAGAGGATATTTTTCCGATTTAAAATTCCTTACTATTCCTTCGCTATACTATTTGTCTCTTGTTACCTTTGTCAAAAAAATTCCGCATTTTTTTCTGAGAAATCACCAACAGTATGGAACTGATATGTCGGTTACCACTAGGGGCAGGTCCGACCTCAGTATCCCTAGACACAATTCTGCATTTTTTTGAAAAGGGTCCTTACTTCATGGCAATCAAAGCCTATCGTAAGCTTCCCGCAGATCTAAAAAACATAGAAAACCTAAATAGGTTTAAGGATGAGGTAACAGGCTTCCTACTGGTGAAGTGTCTATACACATTTGGTTTTGAATTTTGAATGTTAGTGATGTGCAAACTTTCTATGTACTGTTTTATTGGATTTTTTAAAAATATTTTAAACATTGCGTATCTTACTTTAAGGTTTGTTTATTTTTGCTTTAATTTTTGTTTCAAAAATGTATTTTAGATTTTGTGGGCCTTTTTTGGCAAACCATGTTTTGCGACGTTGGTATGTCATTGTAATATGATTGAGTCGGCAATAAGGGATATTATTATTATTATTATTATTATTATATTATTATTATATTATTATTATTATTATAACATTCTTGATAATGCTGAGTTTTCTGGATGAGACTGCACTTAGTTTGCACTGCTACACTAACACTGATATTTGTAACAGATTATCAAGAAAAATAATTGAGAAAAGTTAAAGGACATCAGAAACAAAAAATTAATACTGTTCATAAAAATTATAAAAATTACAGGAATAAAGCACCAGGTTATTATACCGAAGTCCATTCATGCAAAGTGGAAAACCATTGATTTATATCCATAAATCAATGGCAAAAGTTTAACTTAATAACTTATTACATATTTTTTAATATACTTTATTTCAGAATAAATACATTTCTATAATATAGCAATCTGTAAAAAGTATACATAAAGTGAAATGACGTCAACTTAATATTATAGGGCTCAAGAGCTCAAGATTTATTAAAAACTGTTTCAGCCCTTGTTTAAAATGTTTTCATGTGTTATATTTTTTGTGTCACCATTTAATTTATTGTAATACCCATATAATATGGACTTTCACATAGGGTTAGACGATGTATTGGAAAAGGTGTGTGATTTGAATCAGTGCCATAGTGGAGACTAATATTAACAAAAAAAATGGTCTCTTTGTTTCTAAAAACAAACATAATTAGTTCAAAGATATAGAAGTATAGATGGTGAAACCTTTTGGATATGAATAAACCTCGACATCATTGCAAAGAGGAGATATTATAAATTGTTCTTAGAATACTATTCTGTGTAACTAAAACCTCTTGATCCCTAGAATTAGAGGCCTCAAAAATATGATATGGTATAATCTGGCGGTATTTTCGAAATTCTCAAAATACAGCACTCTTTTAGATCAATCATCCAAATATTTTGAAACAAATCTCAGGCAGTAGTATGCTGTATTTAGTTTCTTATTCAAATTATCAGTATGCTCAGACCAGCCCAAGTGCTCATCAATATGCATACCCAAAAACTTGATGTTCTTGCTTACCTCAAACTGAGATTCATTGATTAAAATAAAGCCATATTTTTCTATTTTATTTAATTTAGTTCTAAAAGGAATTGTATTTGTTCTCTCTTTATTTAGACCTAATCTGTTTTTTCCACCAGTGAGATTAAAGAATTTTTAATCTCACTAATATTAGATCCTTTTACTAACAAATTTGTGTCATCTGCAAATTGTGTTATACTAAAATCTAGACTGTCTATATCAAAATTTAAATCATTTACAAAAATAATGAAAAGAACTGGACCTAATATACTGCGTTGGGTACCTCAACTGTATTTTGCAATATATCTGATTTATGCGGTATACCATCGTTCTGGATAACAACTTAGAAAAGGTTTGAACCACTCAATAGCACATTGAGTATGTGTATATATAGTTTTTGCAAAAGCATACTTTATGTCTAAATAATCAAATGCCCTTGAAAGGTCCAAAAATATACCGAGTCCCATATCACCCGCTTCCAAATGTCTCATAACTGCCTGTGTAAAATTAAAAATACCGGTCTGCGTCGACCTAATGGCCTGATATCCATGCTGATTTTTACTGAAGATATAACATTCTGTTATAAGTTTGATCAGTCAAATTTGATTTATAAGGTATCGGAATCGATTAAAATGACTAAAATAAATTGGAACTAACTGAAACTTACCGAAAGTTGATTGAATGACTAACCAAAACTCGCCAAAAGTAACCAATAAGGGCTTAAACGTACCGGTACAGGTTACAAAAATTAAATTAAGTTAAAACTAACCAAAACTAACCAAAAACATTAAATTTGATTATAACATATCGGAACCGATTCAAATGACTAAAATAAATTGGAACTAACTGAAAGTAACCGAAAGTTGATTGAAAAAATAACCAAAAGTAATTAAAAGCACCAAAAAGGGCTAAAACGTATTGGAACAGATTAAAAATATTAAGGTAAGTTGAAACTAACCCAAAGTAACCGAATTTGGCGACTAACCAAAAACATTAAAATTGGTTATAAAGTAACGGAACCTGTTCAAATGACTAATATTGAAACTAACTGTAATTAACAGAAAGTTGATTGCACGACTAATCAAAACTAGCTAAAGTTAACAGATTAAAAATATTAAAGTTAGTTGAAACCGAGGTTGAAACTAACCCAAATTAACCTAATTTTGGCGACTGACATAATTTAACCAAAAACATTTAAATTGTTTATAATGTATCGGAACCGCTTCAAATGAGTAAAACAAATTGGAACTAACTGAAAGGAACCGAAAGCTGATTGAATGACTAACCAAAAGTAACTAAAAGCACCGAAACCGGCTAAAACGTATCGTAAAAGATTAAAAATATTGGAGTAAGATAAAATTAACCCAAATTAACCGAAGTTTGGCGACTAACCTAAACTAACCAAAAACAGTAAAATTGGTAATAAAGTATTGGAACCGGTTCAAATAACCATAATAAATTGAAACTAACTGAAATTAACCGAATGTTGATTGAACGACTAAACAAAACTAACCAAAAGTAACCAAAAAAGCGAAAACGTAAATCAAAACAGATTAAAAATATTAAAGTAAGTTGAAGCTCACTTAAATTAGCCGAATTTCGGCGACTAACTAAAATTAACCAAAACATTAAAATTAATAATTATACTCGTAGCGTATTGGAACCGGTTCAAATTCTAAAATAAATAAAAACCAACTAAAACTAACAGAGAGCTGATTGAATCACTAACCAAAACTAATCAAAAGTAACCAAAAACACTAAAACGTATCGGAATAGGTTACAAAAATTAAAGTAAGTTAAAACTAACCAAAACGAGCAGAACTTTGGCGAATAACAAAAAGTAACGAAAAATATTAAATTTGATTATAACGTATAGGAGTCGTTTCAAGTGACTAAAATAAATTGGATCTCACTGAGACCAGCCGAAAGTTAATTAAACGGCTAACCAAAACTAACTAAAAGTAACCAAAAACGCAAAAACGGGCTAAAACAATTCGGAACAGGTTAGAAATATTATCTACAGCAATGTCATGGCTAGTTATATATTAATAGATTTTCCTATCTACAAGTGGAGGGTAATTTTTTAGGTCTTCATATCCGCACCTTTTTTATTTTTTTATAATTATGTTAAAAAAAATTATAATGTTAAAAAGGCATTTCTTTAATTAAATATATTTTAAACACTCATGTTTGTATTTTTACTTTTTTAAACTCTGCTTTTAAAAAATATTCGAATTACACAAATCACATGTTTGCGTTTTTATTTATCATTTTCAATGTCCTCCCGGATGCATCTTTGCGAAGGACTGTGAATTTTTCAATAAATTAAGGTGGTTTTAGACTATTGTTAAGAAAAATCACTCGCATGAAACCACAGAGGTATTCATTTGAACCGGCTCCGACACGTTATAGTAAAATTTAATGCTTTTGATTAGTTTTGGTTAGCCGCGAAAATTTGGTTTGATTTAGTTAGATTTAACTTACTTTAATTTGTGTAACTTATTTTAGCACGTTTTGGTGCTTTTGGTTACTTTTAGTTAATTTTGTTTGGTCACTCAATCAACTATCCGTTAGTTTCAGTTAGTTTTAATTTATTTTAGTCGTTTTAACCAATACGCCGATACGTTTAACCGACTTTAATGTTTTTGATTACTCGCTGATATTCAGTTAATTTGGTTTATTTTTAACTTAGTTTAATATTTTTAATCTGTTCCGATACGTTTTAGCACTTTTTGGTGCTTTTTGTTATTTTTGGTTAGTCGCTCAATCCACTTTTGGTTAATTTCAATTAGCTTATTTTAATCATTTGAACCGGTGCCGATGCCGGTACGTTATAACCAATTTTTACGTTTTTGGTTAATTTTGGTTAGTCGCCAAAATTCGGTTAATTTGGGTTAGTTTTAACTTACTTTAATGTTTTAAATTGTTCCGATACGCTGTAGCCCTTTTTAGTGCTTTTCGCTAGTTTTGGTTAGTCGCTCAATAAACTTTCAGTTAATTTCAGTTAGTGTAAATTTATTTTAGTCACTTGAACCGACTCCGATACGTTACAATAAAATTTAATGTTTTCAGTTAGTTTTGGTTAGTCGCCAAAATTCGGTTCATTTAAGTTAATTTTAACTTACTTTAATATTTTTAATTTGCCCGATACGGTTTAGCCCTTTTTGGTGCTTTTGGTTAATTGTTCAATCAACTTTCGGTTAGTTTCAGTTAGTTCCAATTTATTTTAGTAATTTGAACCGGATCCGATACGTTATAACCAATTTTAATGTATTTGGTTAGTTTTGGTTAGCTGCAAAATTCGGTTAATTTGAGTTAGTTTTAACTTACTTTAATTTTTTTAATCTGTTCCGATACATTTAAGTTCTTTTTGGTGCTTTTGAATACTTTTGGTTAGTTTGGGTTAGTAGTTCATCACGCATTATGACATTATGTGGCAAATGTAGCATGCACTTTTTCGCAATTTGATGCCCCATAACAGGAACACAGAAACATTTTCAATGTTAAAAGTACTACGGCAGACGTAGCGCGATGAGAGAAATTCTCACAAATGCAGCCAATCACTTGATAAATGCACCCGGTTAATTGGTCATGTTAAAGAGGACGCCAAATAAGTCAGCTAGATTGGAGGACAGCTCCGCTCGCAAAGCCATCTCCGAAAACTGACGATTTCGCAGGAAATGTGAGAGAAATACTCGTAGCGCGAGTAATGAAGTGTTAAGGCCTTTAAGAAGCTATAAATTTAGTTTACTAGCTTAATATGTCTTTTTTTTATATTTAAATTCCCACAATATTTATCAGGTACTTTGAACCTTCTGCTTTATACATGTTTTAATAGATAAATCAAGTTACAAACTGTCAAATAAATTATTGTAATTGGTATTACCTTTACTTATAATGTTTTTGAATTTAGTATACGTTACTATTTTGTATAACTTTATTACATAGTTTTATTCATTTGAATCACGTATTAAAAATTACCTTAATCGCTCTTTGAAATATCGTGTATCAAATAATAACCGAGGAAATAATTTTGCATCAGCTAATACTTTTTGAATCTCCCCTCACAGACTGCTCGCTGCTGCAGGTAGGGTAAAAACAAAATTTTTACCATGCTGCGGCTTTTGCGTTTGATCCAAAAACATGAAACGAATTTTGTTGAGTGAATCTACTCGATATTATTTGTACTCTGCCTTGGCCTTGGCGTAAGAGCGCTTTCAGACGAGGATACTGTATGCGAGATTCGCGTATCCGAGATACAGGTTAAACACACACTCAAATGGACCTATTCGCATGGCACGAGCGACGCATTCAGTATCGCGATTCCGAATTTCTCCATCCCGGCAACTCAGCCGCCGGACGCTGAATGCGTATGCCGCATACAAAATTACCGTTACGATATATGGACCTGTTCAGACAGGGATACTTTTGCAACGGAGCAGATATCATAGACGCAAGATATTTTTCAGTATAAATGCACTCGTCATAGGTATTATTTACTACGCGCTATAGTGATTAACCTATGCACGGCACTGCGACTATTTTAGTACTGATTGAAAAAATACGTGAATTCGATGCAGCAGTCCAAGTTTTCGACCGCGATTCTGTATCTCGGATACGCGTGTCTCTCATACAGAATCCCCGTGTGAAAGAGCTCTTTTAAGGAAACGACCTTTCAGGATCCGAAACGCTCAACAAATTCCGCCAATTCGATTAGCAGCCATTTAAAAATGATGCTAAAATTCTGTTTTCTTCGACGAGCAGATTATAATCTGTACGTAAAGTGATTATTTTAAGAGATATTAAAACATTTTAAAAATAAGTATAAGTATAGTTCGCCCAGCCGTTGTTGACCCTCGAAACGCGTGCAATATGTGCATGCGTTTTTGGCTGGGTGAACTATATATTATGTATATAATTTAATAAACCACTTTTTATTACTATTAATTCATTGATTATACTTTCAGTGTGACGAATTGCAGTGTGATTGGCATGCCAACAAAATTCCTTGTTTTTCTTTATTTACAAATAATCCAGAGTGATTACTAATATGAAATATATCGGAGATTTTGAGAAGAAATTAAAATCCAATTTTATACAGAATGTCATAATTACCAATACATACGGTGCTTTTAATAAAGCACCGCATTGCCATTCAAATGAGAATTTAAGAAATTGTTTAAATGTTTGATTATGTTGTACTTTGATTTTGATTGTAAGTTCAAAAAAACGAGATTTAATTAGGATTTAAAATATTTATAATCTAAGCCATGACTGATGATTAATAAAATACTAGATTTCATTTTAAATATGCCCAGCTACAGTTGGTACAAATAATAAATTTTGATATATATTTTTTTCCATTATTTTTTTTAAATTTCAGCTATAGACTCTGAGGGGTGGGAAGGGAAGAGGCTTAACTAACACCCCCTCAATGTGCCACGCAATAATTACCTATATCAAATACCTACATTTGTGATGTCGATATTATTTTTAATCTGTTTTAGGCCAAGGGGGGAACCAAGGAGGAGGTCGAGGACATGGAGGAGGTGGAGGACAAGGAGGAGGTGGAGGACAAGGAGGAGGTGGAAGACAAGGAGGTGGTGATCAAGGAGGCAAGCAAGATGGTGGATCCGGTGGAGGACAAGGAGGTGGTCATGGAGGTGGTCATGGAGGTGGACAAGGAGGTAACTAATTTTTTTAAGACGAGACGAACGTTGTCCAAGAAACGATTTTAGGTTTTCGAAAATCTATACATCAATAACTGGGATTTTTGTTTATTTATAGGTGACCATTTTGGTGGATTTCGAGATAATCGTAACTATCATTTTTAAATGTTTAAATTTAAATTTTAAAATTTGAATAGGAACTTTATGTTTAATTATATTGATAAGTAATAAAAATTAACGAAATTATAGTTTGCTGTTTTATTTCTGGAAATTAAAATGTGTTCCCGTATGATTGCCCCCATCCTACAGCGTTTATTTTAAGGCCTGTCGAAAAACAGTTAGAGTTTTTTATGAACCGCAAGGATTTTAGCAACAAATAAATTTAGTATCGAAAAGCGGTAAAAAAATATTAACTGTTTTTTTAAATGCATCACTCTGTATATTGTTCATTTATCAGATCGTTCTTACGTTACTGATTCCGAATATACCATGTTTGATACCTCTTACAGATAAAAATAAGTGAGAAAAAAATGCCATACGAATAATGCACCTTATACCCTTATTTTGTACTATTCTCTTTCTCACACATTAATCATATATTATATCACGAGAACTATGAATTTAATCGATTAAACTACGTTCAATATTTTGAGCATGATTTTTCTGGAAAATGTTGAATGCAAAATAATTTAATAAAAACCCGAGACCGCGAAGCGGTCGAGGGTTTTTATTTATAAATTATTTTTTCTTCAAACGTCAGTAAATCCATCATTACTCGACTGTGTAGGCGGCAGTGAAGTTTCGCTTTTCCTCCGCCGGAGCTTTACTTTTCACTTTTCCGCCGGCGGAGGTAAAAGTGTTGTCATATCAACATAGATACAATACAAACAAACATCAAAATAAGCGTCAACAACTCAAGAGTTATTAAACTAAAATTTGTATTTATCACTCAATTTGTGACTGCATTTCTAAAAATCACTAATTTATGAACAAATTGGTTATTATTTAATCGAACTTAATCAATAACTGCTTATCAATACGGAATTAAAACGCAATCGAAAACGCAATTTTAAAAAAATAATTGTTGTTGACAGTGTCCACTGACAGCTTTATATGACATTATTATAGCAACAAACTAAGCCTATTCACCGACAACGAACCGGTCTAAGCCGCCTTGTGAACCAACTTATCTTTAATAATAATTATTATTACTATTAAAAAGCGACGTTTTTGCATTAATTTGTCGACATTTGAAGAAAAAACAGCATATTTTATTTGGAGGAAAAGTTACTTTTCATGGCTTGCTCTCTATTACCAGCCTCACTCCGATCGGCTGTTAAACACGAGCGCGCCATGAAAAGTATTACTTTTCCTCCATATAAAATAATATACTATTGCATGAAACTATTTGCCAAAAAGAAAAATCATGCGAGAAATAATGATGCATTGACTAGGCCCGCTTATCAAATTCGACATGTAAATATTTCAAAATTTGACATTTTCTGTCACCTTATACCAAAATAATGAAATACAAATTTTAAAGAAAATCGGAGTTTTTAGCAATAAAAATCAATATTAGATCATTCAAACCATTTATAAAATATTGTTTTTTCAAAAACCGTTAATGAAAATTGCAAGAATCACCTACAATCGACAAAACGAAATCCAATATGGAGAACGCAGTTTAATCGCTGTTAAACAGGTCTAGTGCAATAATCACTTATCTAAACAAAATTTATTCAGAAAATCGGGCTGTCTGATTGGTCCATTTTACGATGAAGGAAATAATCTTATAAAACGATTTGTCTCATTTTTTTTTCGGTTAGTTCCAAGGGTAAATGTATGAGATATTTGGATAAGAACATACTATCCGATAAATGAACGCTATACATGCTCATTTATTTATACTGAAATGAAATGAAATATTTATTAATCTTATAGCCTTTAAGGCTACTTCGGACTTCCTAAAATTAATAATCATGCATTACATTGGATCAAGAAATAAACAGTAATTCTATTTTTTTTTTAAATAAATAGTGATGTAAAAGATAACACTATATAACACTAATAAATAGGCACTTAATTTTACACAACACAATATTTATGATTTTAAATTCTATCGAAGTGCAATTGCTTAATATTACGTATAAATTTTTTTACGGACGCTGCGTTCTTAATTTCCGTTGGCAGAGGATTAAAAAGTTTTAAGCCATCACTAAAAAGAGACCTCTGCATATGAGATGTTCTAGCAAATTTTATGTCAAAAGTGTCACGTGATCTAATATATGTGAGTGCTTTTCGGACCTTGGAACAAGATACTCTTGCAAATATTCGGGCAATAATTGATTTTTTGTTTTAAAAATAAATAGTACAATGGACATCTCTACGCTTTGTTGTATTGAAAGCCATCCAAGTGTCTAGCATTAAATTAATGGGAGTATAACGTGTACAGAACAATATAGTGCGCATAACTTTATTTTGTAGGAAGTAGAGTCTTTGTATATCAGCCTTTTTACATGATATCAACAACGAAAAACAATAATGGAAATGCGGATATATAAAATGGTATTATATATAAGAAGACAACTCCAGTGACTAAGATTCTCAGCTATTCTCCTAAAAAATATTTTTTTCCATTTTTTTTACTAATGAGATCTACATGTAACGAAAAATTAAGCCGAGAATCCAAGACTACCCCTAAATATTTTATACTAGATGCATTTTCAATTAGGCTATTATCTATCTTAATACTATAACTATTTTGTAGAAATCTCTTACAATTCGGCTTAGAGACAAAAACCATGTACAGGGTGGCTCGAATTCGTGTCTACGTATGGGGAACTCAAAAACCGTAAGAGATACGCATTGCCACTTTTTCCGCTCGATCCAATGATGATATTCAGTTTGAAATCCGACGTTTCGTCTTCAAGGGATCATCATCAACTTTCTTTTTTTAAATACGAACTTTAATTTTTTTTATCGTTTTTCAGATGGTATTGGCGTTATTAATATGGGTATGTGTTTTTTTTTATTTTTATTTTTTTTTATTATCTTTATTTTATATATTTTACTTTGGCGTGATTTTAAATAATTTAAGGTAGGTACTTTTGAAATTTTCATATTCTATAAAAATATTTCATTTGTTTTTTGCATTAAGTGAAAAATTGGAGCCCGTATTAAAAATTATAAATAGTAAAATTATTTTTTACGAGAATATGGCCATGAACTATTACTTAAACAAGTTACTTAGTGCATTTTATTTATAAGCAAAGTTCCAATAGGTGTTTTTCCATTAAAGTTCCTATAGTATCACGTAGTATGATTAAAAATTGTTGATGTTCTCTATTCAATAAATTTTTTAATTGGTTAAAAGTTGGGAATATTTTATCTTTGCAGTAAGTAACTTGTTTGAGTAGTAGTTGATGGCCATATTCTCATAAGAATTAATTTGTTACTATTTTTTATTTTTAATACGCTCCAATTTTCCACTTAATATAAAAACAAAATAAAATATTTTTATAGAATATAAAAAATTTAATTATTTAAAATTACGCCAAAGCAAAATATATAATTAAAAAAATAATAATAAAAATTTAAAAAAAATAAAAAAAAATAAAAAAAATAAAAACACATAGTCATATTAATAACGCCAATACCATCTGAAAACGATAAAAAAAAGTAAAGTTCGTATTTAAAAAAAAGGAAGTTGATGATGATCCCTTGAAGACGAAACGTCGGATTTCAAACTGGATACCATCATTAGATAGAGCGAAAAAAGTGGCAATGCAAAAGTGCAATTCAATTTGGAATCCGTTTTTAAATAAGCCCAGGAAAAAAATAAAACGAATTTTCAAAATTTCGGTTTTTTTCGGATATCTCCGGAAATACTCGGAATTTTAAAACTTTCTAAACGGCATATTGCTAGGCACCTAAATGCGCAATTTTGCCTTAATTTGACCGACACTGTATCTCTTACGGTTTTCGTGTTCCCCATACATAGACACGAATTCGAGCCACCCTGTACTTTGTCTTTTTAACATTTAACTTAAGCCTATTTGCTTGCCTATTTGTATAGGAGTGGATAAGCAATAAATAGACCAAACATGGCAAATTTACTACCGCGAAATGTAAACAAAGAGATTTCTATTTGGACTTGCGCATTAGAAAATTAGTAGGAGCTAGCTGTTGCACCGTGAAGGTAAATAGGCAGGCCCGGACTTCGAAAGTGATTATTTCACCAAATATTCGGTAGAGGAGTCTTGCCGATTGTGAAATGGGCCCCAGTTAGCATAGTGAAACAAACAATAAGGTATAAATAAGTAATACTTATAATAATTAGACTTACTCAAGGACTTACTTGAAATAGGAAATCCCGGCTATTTTGCCTCTACTACTACAAAACACAACCATACACTTTCGGGATTCTATTTTGGTAGCATAGCCCATTGTTTATGTGCGTATTGTTCAATTTAATCGAAAATTAAAATAGGGTACGCACAAACCACAAACGTGAACCACTAAACTAAAACTAATTAAGCAACTACAGACACTAGCTCCAAAGAAAGTAAAAAAAGGAAAAAACTGGAATTATTAACTCAAAACGCCGCGTCGTCAAAACGAAAACATGTGAAAGACAAAAGCCAAGTTCGATCCTGGCCGACGCCTGCTGCGACGGCAAGTGTTTTAGTGCGCATGACAAAACGGTATCTTCTTTGTTTACGTTTTTTCATTTTGTGTCGATTTTGTCATGCGCAGAAACCTGTTTTTTCGCCCATAGGTTGTGAATAGTGCGACAGGCGGCCATTGCTTATTCACTCCTATACAAATCAATGCTATTTACACACAACCAGTTATACAGGATGTCAAGTTTTAAGCTCATATAGTACCTATCTACTACCTGATTAAAATCCTACCCGCAAACACAGATGAACGTATCGTCCGCAAATAAACTCATTTAAAACTCGGTTTAGGTCATTGACATGCAGCACAAACAAAAGGGGGGCCAAAACACTACCCTGCGGTACCCCTATATCACTATTAACCGGATTTGAGGACACATTATTCACTCTAGTCACATGGGAGCGATCTTCCAGGTAATCAGTAAACCAAATAAGTTCACTGTTTGTAGGTAAATCCGTAGGCCTGGCCTGTAGTTTCTGGATAAGTATTCTCCTATCGATGGTCTGAAACGCACGCTGAAGGTCAATGAAAACGCCCAGGATAACATTTCCATCATTAACGTATGAACGCCATTTCGAACACACATACTGTAATGCTGACTCGCACTAATGTTTTTCCCGAAAACCCGACTGGCCTTTAAATAACAATTTGTTTACCTCTAGAAACTGTCGCAGTTGTGAACATACCACAATTCTTCTGGTTTATTTAAAGAAATTTTTCGCGAATTGGGTTTAGATTATGCTAATTTATGATGAATTAACCTTTATACGTCATATACCTATCCCCACACTGATACACTGGAGATTCTTGGCTTTTGTTGACGAAAACGCTAATTTCTGTCTGATGCAAATGGCATAACCCAAGCAAAACCTGCTCCAGACCAGATTAAGCTTGGCTAACCTTACGATGACGTCATCAACATTTCCCCTACTTCAGGTTAGATCACGAAAACGTTAGATTATGCTCAAAACCTAAACCGTTTATGCTGGATTAACCTCGCGAAAAATTGCTTTTTGTCTAGGCACTTTCGGGGTAGGCAAAATGACACTGGTTTTAATTTCCTTTGGAACTCTTCCTGTTGTAAGGGATGTATTGATCAGGTGAAGTAAAGGGTACCTGTTCAGCCCAACTGACCATGGGCGTAGACAGGATTTGTTCTCAGGGGGGGCGAGCCGTAGACAAGGCCGCAGTAGTGGCAAATTTTTGGGGGCCACGCCCAATTTTTACACAAAAGTCATGAGTCGGTTAAATTCCCAGGGGGAGCCACGGCCCCCCCTGGCCCGTCCCTGTCTACGCCCATGCAACTGACTGAGATGTTTTCTCTTAACTTGTACTAAACTTTTATAAATTAAAAGTCATAAATTTACCAAATTAGGACTGTATTTCTTTAAACGACTTTAAGTACATGTTAATGCAATGGCCGACGGAACCGAGACCGAGAGACCGATCATAATACTGTCTTTTTAGGAACGCTACCCTCTGGCAGGCGCTGTTGCCGACGTCACTTGTTTCTCTGGAAACCGAACATACCGCCGCCGGCCTTGAAAGCTCTGCCTTTCAAACAAATGGTGGCTACTAATAACAATAATCTGAAACTAATAGTTATACATAGTGGTTTACCATGTCTTTTCCTTAAAGCTAAACAAAAATTAACAGAAATGCAGAAAATGCACAACAAAGTCTTAGTACATAATTATAGTCCAACCATAAAATCCACACTGATAATCGCGCAACGTAAATGTTGCATCTTAATCAAAAGTAACATCACTGTTCTATTCTGCTGGAAGGGCGCACAATTTCTGAATAGCCCGGCAAACGATACCACTCATTGTCTTGACACTGGCAACACGTACAAGCCCGTCAGGCCTTGGATGTAGCTCTAATATTCGTCCTACCTTCCAACTGAGGGGAGGAGTTGATTCATCTTTCAGGACAACCAAAGTTCCAACCTTGACGTTTGCAGAAGTTCCATGCCATTTAGTTCTCTGTTGCAAGGTGGCCAAGTACTCTGAACTCCATCGAGACCATAGGTGCTGGACTACTTGTTGCAACTGATGGTAATGAGTCAGTCTATTAGTCCGCGGATCCAGAACATCTCGTTGAGGCAATGCACATAAAAAATCCCCAATGAGGAAGTGACCAGGGGGAGAACTTGTAGATCATTGGGATCAGAGGAGGGAGGTGTTAACGGTCGTGAGTTTAAAACCGCCTCTATTTGAGCAAATATAGTACATAAATCCTCAAAAATTAAGGTTTTGTTGCCAATTATTCGAATTATGCCCTTTAGCCGATTTTATTACAGATTGCCATAACCCGCCTTGGTGTTTGAATTTTGCTGGGATAAAATGCCATTCTATATAATTATCTAAGCAATAATTCTTAAAAGGAGTATCATTTTGAATCTTAGATAGGGTATCATGAATTCCAACTAATTCGTTGGTAGCTCCAACGAAATTAGTACCATTATCTGTATAAATATGTTTACACAGATCGCGCCTAGAAACAAATCTTTTCAAGCAAGAATGTGTCAGTACTAAGATCGCCTACTAACTTGATATGTACGGCCTTTGTCACAAAGCATATACACAAGCAGCACGATGGTAGGAAAAATGTATTAACAACATTTCCAACACAATTTTTTAGGAAACGCTTAACAAAATCCGCCAATTCCTATAGCAGCCATTTAAAAATGATGCTAAAATTCTGTTTTCTTCGACGGGCATATTATATTCTGTACTTAAAGTGATCATTTTAAGCGATATTAAAACATTTTAAAAATAAGTATAAGTATATTAAGTACATAATTTAATAAACCAATTTTTATTACTATTAATACATTGATTATACTTTCAGTCTGACCATTTGCAGTGTGATTTGCATGCCAACAAAATTCCTTGTTTTTCTTTATTTACAAATAACCAGAGTGATTAGTAATATGAAATATATCTGAGATTTTGAGAAGAAATGAAAATGCAATTTTATACAGAATGGCATAATTACCAATATACGATGCTTTTAATAAAGCACCTGCCTTTCAAATGGGAATTTAAGAAAATGTCTAAATGTTTGATTATGTTGTACTTTGATTATACGTCCAAAAAAACGAGATTTAATTAGGATTTAAAATATATTCTAATTTATAATCTAAGCCATGACTGATAATTAATAAAATACTAGATTTCATTTTAAATATGCCCAGTTACAGTTGGTACAAGTAATAAATTTTGATATATATTTATTTTATTATTTTTTAAAATTTCAGCTATAGACTCTGAAGGGTGGGATGGGAAGAGGCTTAACTAACCCCCCTCTTAATGTGCCATGCAGTAATTACCTATATCAAATACCTACATTTGTGAAGTCGTTATTATTTTTAATCTGTTTTAGGCCAAAGCTGGAACCAAGGAGGAGGTGGAGGACAAGGGGTTGGAGGACAAGGAGGAGGTGATCAAGGAGGCAAGCAAGATGGTGGATCCGGTGGACGTGGTCACGGAGGTGGACAAGGAGGTAACTAATTTTTTTAAGACGAGACGAACGTTGGCAAATAAACGATTTTAGGTTTTCGAGAATCTATACATCAATAACTGGGATTTTTGTTTATTTATAGGTGACCATTTTGGGTGGATGATCGGAGGATGGAGATAATCGTAACTATCATTTTTAAATTTTTAAATTTAAATTTTAAAATTTGAATAGGAACTGTATGCTTAATTATATTGATAAGTAATAAAAATTAATGAAATTATAGATTGCTGTTTTATTTCTGGAAATTAAAATGCACATGTACAGGGTGTTCCCGTATGTTTGCCCCCATCCTACCGCGTTTATTTTAAGGCCTGTCGAAAAACAGTTAGAGTTTTTATGAATCGCAAGGATTTTAGCAACAAATAAATTGAATATCGAAAAGCGGTAAAAAAATATTAACTGTTTTTTTAAATGCATCACTCTGTATATTGTTCATTTATCGGATCGTTCTTTCGTTACTGATTCCGAATATACCATGTTTGATACCTCTTACAGATAAAAATAACTGAGAAAAAAATAAAAAACTGCTGCCATAAGAATAATGCACCTTATACCATTATTTTGTACTATTCTCTTTCTCACACATTAATCTTATAAAACGATTTGTCTCATTTTTTTTCGGTTAGTTCCAAGGGTAAATGTATGATCTAAGATATTTGAAAATGAACGCTATACATGCTCATTTATTTATACTTAAATGAAATGAAATATGTATTAATCTAATAGCCTTTAAGGCTACTTCGGACTTCCTAAAATTAATAATCATGCATTACATTGGATCAAGAAATAAACAGTAATTCTATTTTTTTTTTAATAAATAGTGATGTAAAAGATAACACTAATAAATAGGTACCTAATTTTACACAACAGAATATTTATGATTTCAGATTCTATCCAAGTGCAGTTGCTTAACATTACGTATAATTTTTTACGGACGATGCGCTTATAATTTCCATTGGTAGAGTATTAAAAAGTTTTAAGCCATCACTAAAAAGAGACCTCTGCATATGAGATGTTCAAGCAAATTTTATGTCAAAAGTGTCACGTGATTTAATACTATGTGAGTGCTTTTCGGACTTTGGACTCTTGGAAGAAGATACTCTTGCAAGTATTCGGGCAATAATTAATTTTTAGTTTTAAAAATAAATAGTACATTGGACATCTCTACTCTTTGCTGTATTGAAAGCCATATAAGTGTCTTTAGCATTAAATTAATGGGAGTATAACGTGTACAAAACAATATAGTGCGCATAACTTTATTTTGTACGAAATGGAGTCTTTGTATATCAGCTTTTTTACATGATATCAACAATGAAAAACAGTAGGGGAGGTTGGCCTAAAATGACATACCATTTTCTTTCTTGCCTCCGTAAGAAAAATTAAAGAGAATTAGCAGATTTCAAGTAGAAAAATAGGTACCTCAGGCAATATGGATTGTTTCTATGTAATAAAGATCTGCGATTTTTATAGTTAATTGTATTTTATTATTTTTCTAGGAAAATAAGATTACTATGTCATTTTAGGCAGGCATGTGGGTATAATGACATAGTACAGAACTAAATTATTGTATTGCCTATTTATTTGAAAAAAGGTATTTTTGCAAGAACAAAAAATTTCAAATACTTAGTCACAAACAAATTGTTTTGCTTTTCTCCCAACGCCCGCACATTCACAATGGACCCATAACTCACTCCAGCTTTGTCTATTGGTTTTTTTTATATTTTCCGACCATCTGTAAATAATTTTTTTTATCAGACCACAATTTAATAAATAATATTGCATAAAGTAAGTTAGGAAAATAAATCAATCAGATAAATAAGAAATATGATAAATAAGGGCAAAATGACATACTATGCCATTTTTCCCTAACTAAAGGTATGTCATTTTACACGAGACGCCATGTTTTTTTAAACCAATAAATTTTAAACTTCGGTTAGGGTAGTTTTTAGACTGAAACATGCTAATAGATAGTAGATAAGCTTACCTTTCATAATTTCACATTACAAATTGCAATAATTATTGATGCAAAATATTTATTTGCGGTTCAATAAGAAGTGCATACAAAAAACTATAAGACCTACGTTCACGTTAATCGTCAAAATTCTCTATACGCGTCACATTAGCGGGGTCGCAGTAATAGAGGACGACTGACACTTGTTCTGCAGACGGCAGTTTAAATGTGCTAGTTACTAACACGAATGAATACGGAAATAGGCTATCTATGTCATTTTAGCCGAGTATGTCATTTTGGGCCAACCTCCCCTAATTGAGATGCGATATATAATGATATTATATATAAGAAGACTCCAGTGACTAAGATTCGCAGCTATTCTCCTAAAAAATCCTATCTTTTTCCAATTTTTTTACTAATATGATCTACATGTAACGAAAAATTAAGCCGAAAATCCAAGACTCCCCTAAATATATCCTAAAAAAATCCTTCCCGCAAACACAAATGAACGTATCGTCCGCAAATAAACTCAGAAATGTATAATTTAAAACTCGGTTTAGGTTATTGACATACAGCACAAACAAAAGGGGGCCCAAAACATTGCCCTGCGGTACACCTATCTCACTATTAACCGGATTTGAGGAAACATTCAATCTAGTCACATGGGAGCGGCCTTCCAGGTAATCAGTGAACCAAATAAGTGCACTGTTTGTAATTCCGTAGGCCTGTAGCTTCTGGCTAAGTATTCTCCTATCGATGTTCTGAAACGCACGCTGAAGGTCAATGAAAACGCTCAGGATAACATTTCCATCATTAACATATGAACGCCATTTCGATCCTACTGTAATGCTGACTCGCATGAATGTTTTTCCCGAAAATCCGACTGACATTTAAATAACAATTTGTTTACCTCTAGAAACTGTCGCAGTTGTGAACATACCACAATTTCCAGAATTTTGTCTGTTACCGATAATAAATTAATGGGTCGATATTCTTCTGGTTTATTTGGTCTAGGCACTTTCGGGATAGGCAAAATGACACTGGTTTTAATTTCCTTTGGAACTCTTCCTGTTGTAAGGGATGTATTGATCAGGTGAAGTAAAGGGTACCCAAGCACACAAAAAGCAGTCTTTAAAATTTTAACTGCAGATATCACCTGCTGTTGCCTTCTTTTTAAGTTTCATTGCAGTAACTCTAAGTTCTTCAATGCTTACAGTGTTAAAGCTTGATAGACTGTTATCTACCTGATGTAGTTCTTGAAATTTCGGTGCCAACTTCGGTATATTGTCGGCAATTTCATCTATGCTATTTAAATAAAAATTATTAAAATTTTCCTGAATAGAGCCAGTATCCTCCTGAAATTCAATGTTATCATATGATAGAGCATTTTTGTTTTTGCTACCTACAACCTCTTTTAAAGTTCGCCACATTTTTTGCTGCCCCCTTGCACTGATCCATAGTTATTTCATAATATTTTTTATTTTCTTTTCTTATGACACGAGCATAAATGTTCCGATTTTTCTTGTACAAATTGCAGTCTGTATTTAATTTGGTTATTTTAAACTTTTTATAAGATTCGTCTCTGTCTCTTCGCGCTTGGATTACTAACTTATTAATCCACGGTTTTTTACATGTATGAATTTTTTCTAAACGTACTATCATATTTACAGTTTCTGTAATATTTGTCATGAAATTTTCATGCAAGACGTCACATCCATCGATAAATAGACAATTCATGCTGTAGAGCTCAGCTACAATATTGTTCATATTTTTCGCTTTAAATTTGGGTTTGTATCTGTACTAAACCGTCCATAATGCGATGATCTAAAATTTGCGGAAAATCGCCAATGACTTCCTGGAACGAGTAATTATTTGTTAAAATTAAGTTAATTAGGGATTAGGGTGACCGAAGTATTCGTCACTCTTGTGCACTACCGGACAATCTGTGTAAATCCTGCATCTGATGCTATGTTGATTAATTTATCTTTATTTGGGTTCTCACTCTCTAACCAAATATTAAAATCT
The DNA here is from genome assembly GCA_016904865.1 of Pissodes strobi. NCBI lineage: Eukaryota > Metazoa > Arthropoda > Insecta > Coleoptera > Curculionidae > Pissodes > Pissodes strobi. The sequence continues at coordinate 14,196 of JAEQML010050116.1, read as the reverse complement.
CCCCAAAAAAAAAAAACGCTTTGGTGAGTTGTAATTATATCATCTTCAAACAATTTCGCCATAAATTGAAAAAATAATCCACACAACCATTAGATTAGGAGATCTATGCACAGCTCCAGCAATTATTATATGATCTGATTTTATCTGCACATCTAAACACAAAAACCAAAAATGCCTGTGGCAAACAATATTTTTCACCACTGTACAAGAAATGTGATTTTTTATATAAATCATAACTCCTCCTGTATGACAACTTTCACTATAGGCTATATAGTTACTATAGACTATAGCCATTGATTCTCAGTTCGCTATCATCAAAAGCATTCGTAATATGAGTTTCATTAACCCATAATTTAAGAGGATTTTTGTCTAGCACCAACTGGAGCAAATCATCGACTTTTCGTCTGAGACTCTGAATATTTTATGGACAGACAAACTTCATGAACGTACATACTGTGGTTGCTATTCATATTTGGTTTTAAGTTTTATCTTTTTCAGTTGTCGACGATAGGAAGTGCAATTTCGATCGAAAACAGTATGATTAATATCTACATTTTCTATCTTTAAAACATTACTTTCATATTTACAATTACTACAACATTTAATGCTGCTTGTACAGGGTGTCCCAAATTCGAGTCTCATCATTGACATCTCGGAAACTAGAAGAGATACGAGGTCGGATAAATGGAGGCAAAGTTGTGCAATTTGATGCTGGTCAAAATGCCATCTTAAAAGTTTAAAAATTCCGAATACTTACGAAGATTTCTGGAAAAAAACGAATTTTCGCGATTTATTTTGAATTTTTTATGACTCTATTTAAATAGATATAACAAAATAAATTTCACGTTCTCATTGCTACTTTTTCTGTTCTACAAGATGGTGTTATCAGATTTTCAAACCGACGTTTCGTGTTTGAGCTGCCATCATCAACTTTGTTTTTTTAAATACGGACCTGGATATTTTATTATGGATTTTAAGAGCATCTAAGGTCCCAAAGACAATGATGTATCGCACTTATTTGAAAAATTTATATTAATGGCATTTCCAATAAGAATTCATGTGTTAGAGAGACAGAAAACATGTTTTTGGTAAGCTTTTACCAGGAAATCATTAAAATGATTTTTTCGAAAAAGCGCGATACACCATTCGTTACTAAAAGTGGCCTCCGTCGGATTGAAAACCTGACAACACCATCTTGTAGATCAGAAAAAAATAACAATGAGAATGTGAAATTTATTATTTGTTCCAAATGTAATCCCACACAACTATTTACTTGGATTCGTATGAAAATTTAATTAATATAATATATATAAAAAAAATAAATGTTTTGAAAATTATTCAAAAAAAAAGCAAAACGAAAACTTTTTTAAATTGAATAATGAAAGTTAAAGCGAATATTCAAATTGTAATCCGCCTGATTGGATGCATTTTCGTGTCAGTCTGTGAATTTTATGGATGGCACGCTAAATAGTCCTTGCGGGGATAACCATGATCTCCCTTATTAGGTTTTGACGTAAAACTTCAAGATTTTGTGGTGTGTTTCGATAAAGACGGTTTTGAAGAAATCCCCAAAGAAAGTAATCTAGAGAGCTTAGGTCTGGGCTCCTAGCTGGCCAACGTACGGGTCCTTGGTTTCCAATCCATTGATTAGGGAACAATGCATTTAATAAATCCGTAACCAGTCTCCCATTATGAGCGTGGTGCACCGTCTTGTTGCCACCATAGTTGACGTAATACGTCCAAAGGTTCTTCCATTAAGGAATCCAATATATTGGTCCTTATTAATTCTACATATCTTTCGGAAGTTAAATTTCCTTCAAGAAAAAATGGGCCGATAATTTTATTGTGCCACATACCGACCCATATATTAAATAATTGTCGTCCCTGAGGTATTACTTCTTGATTCTGCCTTGGGTTTTCTATTGACCAATAGTGTTCGTTATGTCTATGAAATAGTGCATGTGTTGAAAAACTGCATTCATCTGTCCATATAGTTTTATTTAGGATGTCGTCATTTTCATTAATTCTATTTTGTAACCAATTACAACTTTCTAATTGTCTCTCAGCATCGCCAGATCTTAGTGTTTGACTAATATGAATTTTGTAAGGTTTATATCCACGATTATTTAAAGTTCTCCAAACTCTCATTCGCGGTGATACTACTTCGTCTGAGAAACCTCTAATTGAAGCTCGAAGATTATTATTTGCCTTAAAAAATAATTTAAAATGAATCATTTTATTTCCTACTTTGTAATAGTTTTCAAACTTACAGTGTTTAAGATAATTTGTTTCCCTTCTGGATCGATTCGTCTTCCATATTTAACCCTTGGTTTAACAAAACTTCCGTATTGAGCTAAATTATTATCAATATTAGCAAAATAACTATAATGCGGCTGCCGTCTTTCTGGATGTTCCAACAAATAGCGCTCATAAGCCGCTTTTGCATTTCGATTCCAAATATAATAAATCCTTATCATGTCTCGTTTTTCTTCAAAAGAAAAGGGCATTTTGGTGTAATACACGTTAACGATTAGTGAATAGTGAGCTGTCAAAATATTAGATAATTTAAACATAAACAAATGAAGTTAGATGGCCGGCGCCCACGATGCACCGCCACCTTGATAAATTGCTAAAAATATAGCCTAGAGCCTAGGGTTTGAGGGTTGACACTTTAAGGCGGATTTTCATATATAGGACTGTGAGCCTACCATGCGGCGGCCGCCGCGCGTCTTCTCTTTTTTCACAATAGGACTGGACGACCGCAACACGGTCGTAGCACAGTGCCTATATGTGAAAATGTAAATAAGGGCTGCAGTGCGTTTTATATGGAACATATAATTTTTTGATTTACAGTGACAAGAACACGGTAGGTGCACGGTAGGCGCACAGTCGGTGCACAGTCCTATATATGAAAATCAGCCTTCAATTATATTAGTTATTAACCACTCTTTATGTTAGTTTTTAAGCTCTCCTTCTTTATGCTATACGTTAATGCGTAAAAAAAGTTTTTGTTTTTAATCCTATTAAAAATGTATTTTCTGTCTCTCTCTAACACATGAGTTCTTATGGAAAATACCATTAACATGCATTTTTCGAATAAGTGCGATACATCATTGATTTTGGGACATTAGAAGCTCGTAAAAGTCCGTAATAAAAAATCCAGGGCCTTGTTTAAAAAAACAAAGTTGATTATGACAGCTCAAAGACGAAACGTCGGTTTGAAAATCTGATAACACCATTAGTGCTTCGGTCTCGACGAGACTAGTCTCGGTCTCGTCTCGTCTCGTCTCGTCTCGAAATTCGAGACCGATACCGAGACGAGACTAGGAATTATAACTCGAGACCGAGACCGAGACTTCAAGGTTCAAGACCGAGAGTCTCGCCACGTCAGTCTCGATAGTCTCGAGTCTCGAGTGTTGAAATAAAAATTATTTATAAGTAGGATAGTACGAAAATAATGGTTTGTTTTATTTTAATTATAGGTAACGTACAAAAAATAAAAACCATTTAAGTACACGAAAATCAAAGAAATCTAGGAAACTATGCACGTATCTATACTAGTTGCCTACCTATATTTATGAGTAACACAAAAAAAGGTTTTCAAAACAGGTCTAAATTAAAGGTAAGGTACAAAAGTAAAAAATATATAAATACACCAAAATCAAAGAAATCTAGCAAAGTATGTATGTACAGGGTGTCCCAAATTCGAGCCACATCATTAGGATCTCGGAAACTAGAAGAGATACAAGGTCGGTTAAATGGAGGCAAAGTTGCGCAATTTGATGCTGATCAAAATGCCACCTTAAAAGTTTTAAAATTCGGAAGATTTTTGGAAAAAAAACGAATATTCGTGATTCAACTTTAATTTTTTATGACTCTATTTGAATAGATATTTCAAAATAAATTTGACATTCTCATTGCTACTTTTTCTGTTCTACAAGATGATGTTATCAGATTTTCAAACCGACGTTTCGTCTTCGAGTTGCCATCATTAACTTTGTTTTTTAATTACGCCCTGGATTTTTGATTACAGATTTGTAGAGCTTCTAAGGTCCCAAAAGCAATGACGTATCGAACTTGTTCGAAAAATTCATATTAATGGCATTTTTCATAAGAACTCATGTGTTAGAAAAAGGCAGAAAACAGATTTTTAGTCTCATCAGGAAATCATTACAATGATTTTTTCGAAAAAGTGCGACACAACTTCGGTTTTGAGACCTTAAAACTTAAAATCCATAATAAAAAATCCAGGAGCGTATTTAAAAAACAAAGTTAATGATGGCAGCTCGAAGACGATACGTCGGTTTGAAAATCTGATAACACCATCTTGAAGAACAGAAAAAGTAGCAATGAGAATGTGAAATTTGTTTTTTATATCTATTCAAATACAGTCATAAAAAATAAAAATGAAATCGAGAATATTCGGTTTCTTTCAAAAATCTTAGAAAGTATTCGGTATTGTTAAACTTGTAAGGTGGCATTTTGATCAGCATCAAATTGCGCATCTTTGCCTCCATTTAACCGAGCTTGTATCTCTTCTAGTTTCCGAGATCCCAATGATGAGGCTCGAATTTGGGACACCCTGTACAGGTTTATTGGTCATATTTTTCACCGCCCATCTAGCTAATTTATTTTAAACCTAAAAAAAATATATTAAATACAAATAACTAGTTGGATGCAGTTTCTTTTAAAATTGACATTTCATATACCGGGTGTCCCATAAGTAAGTAATAAATCAAACATACATTTTTTTAAATGAAACACCCTATGTATTATTATTCGAATTTTGAATTACTCAAAAAATTCTAGGCATGTTTCATATGACATATCCTATACCTACCTTCAACTATTCTTGAACTATTTTGATTTGAACATAAAAATATTTTTCTAAGCTTCATATATCGATACCAATAATTGTCGGTTGTTTTTGCTTTGCAAGCCATGAATAACAATTGAAATAAATATTCGTTACCCTGACATTTATGAATTCTGATTTCTAATTGTCAAAATAAAGTTTATTCAAAAATGGGCTTCACAAAACAAGGGAAAAAACAAATATACGAAGTTTTCATAAAATGTGATTACAACAGAAGATCAAGAAGAGAATATCTAAGACTGTATCCTAATAGTCGCCTGCCAAATCAGCATTAATTCAAATATATATATGATAGTGTCAATTGCAACATTTCATTTAGCCGGAAGAAACGAACATATGCGCTAAATGAAGACGATAATAATAATCCCTTATTATATTTTCAAGGAAGATATTCGAATTGATAATAATATTAAAAATAATAATGCACTGGGTTAATTATCTTTTCTAGAACACCCCGAAATTCAATTCCTAAAGCCAGCGGACATTTAGAATTGTCATATTGGAAAGTTCAGTCGACTTTGACAAAGTATAAAATTCATCCATATAAGTTTACTAAAGTACAATTTTTATCAGAAAATAACAAACAAGCTAAAGCAGAATATTGCCAAGAAATTCTTCAAAGGTTTAATGAAAATCGCCGTTTATTTGATAACATTTTATGGTCCGATGAGTGTTCTTTTTCTACAGCTGGTATTTTTAACAAAAAAAATACACATTTCCGGTCTAGCATGAATCCACACTTAAAAAAATCGATCCAATTTTCTGGACGTCGCGTCGTCCTGTTAACGTTCGGTGCGGCATACTGTGGGGAAAAATAATTGGTCCATTTTTTATTCAAAATTCTTTAACTGTTCGCAGCTATCAGGAATTATTAGAACATATTATATTAGGACAACTTCCACAGATATTTCCAAAAGAAAATTTGGATGAACTCATATGGCAAGAACACAATGTTGTTGCTGTTCAAAATTTACTAAATATACTCAATTTCCAGAGTGGATCGAACGGTTTGGAAAAAATTAGATGGCCACCCTGTAATCCTGACCTAACTCCCTTAGATACCTTCCTGTCGGGTGCTCTAAAAAACAAAGTAAATTCGTTCAATAATTTAAACATAAATGATATAGAAAACGTTATTAGGCAAGAAATAATTAATATTAACAATTACGGTCAAGCCTCGATTCATGGTGCTTTGGAGACGCTGTCTTGAAGAAAATGGAGGCCATTATGAGCATTACATCGTTAAAATCTCAATACTTTAAGTATAGGCCCAAACTAATCCCAACTCAACCGTAAAATGAAAAGAATGAAGGTATCATTTATTTTGTCATTGTATATTAATTTCCTATCAGAAAAAAAGCTATTAGTAACATAAGTTTCAAATATATTTTATATTCAAATCAAAATAATTCAAGAATAGTTGAAGGTATATGATTTGCATTTAAAGATCCTTTACAGGCGTAGCCGACTATATCAAAATCGGCCTCTCCTATTGGTCGATCCGCATGGCCCTCCGCTCGCTTCGCTCGCTACAGGGGCTCAAGACAAGGAAACTAACCAGGTGCTAACCCAATTTAACCCAAGACATACCCAAAATCAAGAAAAAAGAACTGTTTAGAAACATAATCTTAAAAAAAAAATAAAAAAAACAAGTTAATTGCATCACGAAGACATATTGTAATACGAGATGGATCGACCAATAGGAGATGCCGATTTTTATATAGTCGGCTAGGCCTGTAAAGGATCTTTAAACGCATAGAATTTTTTGAGGAATCCAAAATTCGAATAATACATAAGGTGTTTCATTTAAAAAAACGGATGTTTGGTTTATTACTTACTTATGGGACACCCGGTATAGGAAATGTCAATTTTAAAAGAAACTACATACAACTAGCTAGTAATGTAGCTATTTAATATATTTTTTAAAGTTTGAAATAAAATAGCTAGATGGGCAGTGAAAATATAACCAATAACCCTGTACGTATCTAAAGTACAATTTACTAGTTGCCTACCTATATTTATGAGTAACACAAAAAAAATTCAAAACAGGTCTTACATAGTTTATAATAATTTCAAATTCACCCACCCGCCGCGCCGCCGCGTCGGGGATTTACCTAAAAACCATAGACTAGCCAGAGAAGCGTTACTATGCGGTATTTTTTTATTTTAATATGCTTTTCAGTTTATTTTTTCTTATGAAAAAGTAATTTACTCTCATAGGTAGGTATGCTAAAAGTAAACTTAATCCTTTCAAACAGAACCCTTCACTTGCAGCCAATAGCCAATAATCTTTCTGCTTTCTGCCAGGTTTATTTACAATCATTCATATTTTTTGCTCACGATTGCGCGTCATAAAAGGGTTCTTAAGTTTACTTTCGAAAATATAAAATATTATGTAGAGTAGAATATTCTGACTACAGTGACTACTCTACTCTCTGATATCTTTTTTACTTGCCAATCTCCCTACCCATTTTGTTACCTCTATAAAGATTTTTTTGTGACTTTGTTGTTTAAATTAATTTTGCTTCAAAAAATCGACACTTTGTGAGGTTATTAAAATTATGTATCTGAAAAAAACCCAAAAATCTAATTATTATTCAATAACGTAGTAATATCCCAAAAAAGGTTGAATTTATAATTCCGATTTTTCGAAAGGTTTTCAAAAAAAAAATTTTTTTTCAAGTGCACGAGACTCTCGGCGAGACCGAGACCAAGACCGAGACCAGAAAATGTCGTGTCTCGGCGAGACCGAGACGAGACTCGAAGAATCGAGACCTTGCGAGACCGAGATCGAGACCTCAATAGTCTCGTCTCGTCTCGGCGAGACCGAAGCACTAAACACCATCTTGTAGAACAGAAAAAGTAGCAATTAGAATATGAAATTTATTTTTTTTATATCCATTCAAATAGAGTAATAAAAGAATAAAAAAGAAATCGCAAATATTCGGTTTTTTCTAAATATCTTCGGAAGTATTCGGAATTTTTTAACTTTTAAGGTGGCATTTTGATCAGCATCAAATTGCGCAACTTTGCCTCCATTTAACCGATCTCGTATATCTTCTAGTTTCCGAGATCCCAATGATGAGGCCCGAATTTGGGACACCCTGAACACTGGTCCGCTTTGTGGTTGTCAGCGCATAGTGGACACGTAAACTGATCTTGTTTACACTGATTCGCCATATGCCCATATTTTCAGCATTTAAAGCATCGTAAAAGGCTAACAAATTCATACAATGGAAAGCAATCCCCGATTTTTTTGATTCATGGAATAATTGAAAGCCTCACTTGAGACCTCCAATAAGACATTAAAATATTCCTTTCTGGGTGGCTTATATTTTCTAACAAAAGTTATTTCGTTTGTATTACTCATATTTTTTATATTGTTGATAAATATATCAGTATCAGTCAGGTATTTACCATAAATCCCCATAATAACAATTTTTGGTTTTGAGACTCTGGTATTTGAATCTCGTACTGCCAATGGGTAATTTGTGGTACTGCTCTGCTAGCGCGCTCTTGGCCGCCTCGTGTAGTTTTCGCATCGACTAAATATAGGTAGTGTTTATTGAGCAATAAAGTAAATTTCACATAAAACTATTTTAACTATTTTACTAAATTAATAATAATTAAAAATAATAATAATACTTTCACACTGGAATTATATTTACTTAAATGAGAACATTTCTTGTTACTATATACAAAATAGCCAAAGGAACGCTTCTCTCTAAAACTACTTATTGACAAAGAAAATACTCGAATAAATAAATAACAACAAATAAAGTTAGAACGAATTGTTTTTATTTTTCATAAACCACAAAAGATCTATGAAAAAATAAAACAAAACGAAAACATCAACAGATTAAGGTATTAGAGATCAATAAAACTTTAATTATAAATTAAAAGTTTTCTTCCTTAAGAAAGTTAAACAAATGTATACGATTTTCAACAAGATTGTGTGCCATAGTATACAGGGTGGCTTAAATCCGGGTCTATATAGGTAGGTATATAGGACCTTCAGAAGATTCGGGAGATGAGAAAGAACTTTGTGGTGAAGATAGTGATGTTGAAGCTCCATCTGAAAATGGAACATCTTTGGATGATTATGAAAGTACAGACCAATCGGCAGCCCCGTCTCCAGGCTTTAGGCCGCCCGAGGCGAGCAGGATTTGGCCGCCCCACTCAACAGACCAATTAAGGAGTCAATAATGACCTATCCTACAAATAGGCGCCCGCGCGGTTTTTTAACCGGTCGTTTTCGGTATAAGGAGATGACCTGCAGGGTCTATATTTTCATGGTAGATGTACCTCGTGGGGGCTACCTGGAATTAAATCGGGGATGCCGGGGCTCGATTTTAAGGGTAGGTTTTGGGGGGCTATATGGAAATCGTATGGTTTTTCGCGATTTCTTGCTAAACGGGAGCTCGGAGCGAAATTTTGCCGCGATCAAACTTCGCAGCGGAGTCGGGGTTGGCCGGTTAGTGGGTACCCCCCACGCCCCCCGGTTTCCCGAATTTTTTTAAATTTTGTCAGAAAAATTCATACCTTAATAAATCGAGATTTTCATTAAATCGGCTATAATTCGAAAACGGTAAGAACTAGAGGTAACCTTTAAATGGGCGTTGAGTTCGATTTTCGCATCGGAAAGGTCGTATGAGTACCGAAATATTTCGAGAAAAGTTGATTTTTTTTAAAATGTATTGTTTTTTTTTACCACCCTGTATATGATTTTGGAAATTTTATTTGTACGTTGGTGATATGTAAGTGGATCCTTCTAATCATTTCGGTAATAAAAAAATTTTGGAAAATATTTTTCTAAAAAAATTTATTTTGAAGTGGGTACAAATATTTGGGGATGCAGAGTTCGAATTTTTGGTCTGAAAAATTTTACCGAAGTATTTCGAAAATAAGGGATTTTTGGGGAAAAATTGTGGTTTTAACACCATGTATGTGATTTAAAAAAATATTTTTATACGTGGGTGACATGTACGTGGATCCCTCTAACCGTTTTTGTAATGAAAGCGAAAAAAAAATTTTAAAAATAATTTTCGAAAAAAATTAATTTTGATGTGGCTACTCTAGAGGGGGGTATTTGGGGGCGCGAATTTCGAATTTTTGATCTAAAAAATCGCACGAGTTTGCTGTACCGAAATATTTCGAAAATAGGGGATTTTTTTGGGAAAAATTGTGGTTTTAATACCCTGTATGTGATTTAAACAAAATTATTTGTATGTGGGTGACATGTACGTGGATCCCTCTAACCGTTACTGTAATGAATGCAAAAAAAATATTTTAAGTTATTTTCGAAAAATATAAATTTTGACGTGGGTAGGTACTCTAGAGAGGGGTATTTGGGGGCGCGGATATTGAATTTTTGGTCTAAAAAATTGCACGAGTTTGCTGTACCGAAACATTTCGAAAATAGGGGATTTTTGAGAAAAATTGTGGTTTTAACATCCTGTATGTGATTTAAAAAAAAATTATTTGTACGTGGGTGACATGTACGTGGATCCCTCTAACCGTTTATGTAATGAAAGTGAAAGACAATTTTCAAAAATAATTTTCTAAAAAAATAAATTTTAATGTGGGTACTCTAGAGAGGAGTATTTGAGGGCGCGGAGTTCGAATTTTTGATCTAAAAAATCGCACGAGTTAGCTGTACCGAAATAATTCGAAAATAGGGGGTTTTTCGGGGAAATTTATATTTTTGACACCCTGTATGTGATTCCAAAAATTTTATTTGTACGTGGGTGATCGTGGATTCCTCTAACCGTTTCTGTAATGAAGGCGAAAAAAAAATTAAATAAATTTCGGAAAAAAATAATTTTGATGTGGGTACTCTAGAGGGGTATTTGGGGGCGCGGAGTTCGAATTTTTGGTCTAAAAAATCGGACGAGTTTGCTGTACCGAAATATTTTGACCGTTTCTGTAATGAAAGCGAAAACAAAGTTTTTTCAAAAATAATTTTCAAAAAAAATAAATGTTGATATGGGTACCCTAGAGAGGGGTATTTGGGAGCGCGAAGTTCGAATTTTTGGTCTAAAAAATCGCATGAGTACGTGTATGTAACGCCCTCGATCCACAGTCAATATGTGCTACATGCTGTTCAGTAATCGATCAATCAATCGGGTTGCGTTTCGGCCACTTCCGTAAAAATTGTCCAGAATCGCTTTAGGGGGATGTCGCCGGTCCCTAAAGATGTGCTAAGTCGCGATTTTTAATTAGCAGTTGTGACTATTAATGCGATTTTTCATTCACTGCGAATTTAAACTGCTAATGCTAATTGCGAATAGACCGTAATGTTATGTTATATAGTGGAGTTTAATTTTTTAAGGCGTTGGTTATTATTGCATATGTCGTAGCCACATTCTAAAACCCGCCGTTTTATAAAATGTCTAGACATTTTACAAAAGGCGGCCAGATTGTCAAATTCTCGTTTAACATTCATTATTTTCCTATCTGGCTAGTCGGTTTGTAAAATGCCTAGGCGTTTTATAAAACGACGATCAACACGCGGCCCGATTATCAAATGTTTAAGATTAACTTCTGCTTGACATTCTGACGGGTGAGACGTTGTAGTCATTTTGTAAAATACAAGTTTTATTTAAAAGTTAGGGCAATCAAAATTTTAATCAATTTATTTAAGTATGTTATATGGGTAAGTCTTGGGTTAGTTTTGGTTACTTCTTGTCGATTGAGCCCCCGCAGCGAGCGAACCGAGCGGAGGGCCATGCAAAGCCATAATAATACCCGGATCGCAACTGAGCAAGTTGCGATCCGTCAGCCGGGGTATTATTATGGCTTTGCATGGACCTCCGCTCGCTTAGCTCGCTACGGAGGCTCAATCAACAAGAACTAACCAAAACTAACTCAAGGCTAACCCAAACTAACCCAAAATTAAGAAGAAAAGGTAAATAACACATGGAACGTAACTTGAGTTTTAGCCGCTTGTGATTATCTTAACATTTGACAATCTGGCCCCGTGTTGAACGTCGTCTTATAAAACGCCTAGACATTTGATAATACGGCTAGCCAGACAGCAAAATAATGAAAGGTACACGAAAATTTGACAATTTGGCCGCTATTTATAAAACGCCTAGGCAATTTATAAAACGACGGGTTTTGTAATCTGGCTACGACACATACGACGCGCGATGAGCTGCTTATAGTACGAATGAAGTGTTTTATATATTCATTGCGACAGTGTTTACCGTGTTACAGACAATCACATTAAAACTTATATAGAAAAAATAAAAACGGCCGTCCCTAAAAATCGGCCGCCGGAGGCGGCTGCCTCGCCGCCTCACCCCTGGGGACGGGGCTGCAATCGGCATTAGTTGCAGATCCAAGCGATCCTGAAAAAGGGGAAAAGGAAAAAGGTTACGCTACTCTGAACAATGGAAAAAATCAAAAGCCAAAATTTAAAAAAAAACTCAGAACAAAGTTACAGGAAAAATTTGTAAAGAAAAAATTTAGATAAGTGCACACTCAAGTTTTCGACAAAATTATCGAACGACTCCAAAACTCAACTATTCAATAATTATTAAGGTACGTATAAATATGGCGAGACGCGTCTGAACCGCGCCTCCAACGAGCCTAGTTCGTCATATTTATCCCGGCTCGCGAGTCTACTACGAGCCGCTCGAGAGAGGCTCGACGGAGGCTTGCTGCTATCCGTTTTCTGTCGGTTTTTGGGGTGACCTCAAAGGGATTTTGCGCGTCTAGTGGGACGGGTTCGTGGCAGGCTCGTTGAGAATTTAGTTTGCAGCGAGTTTCACGACGCGATAGTTGTTGTTGGTGAATATGGAGTGGTCCGAAGAGACCATGTTACATTCAGTGGAGGCCCATAAATTATTTAAACATTTTTGTATTGTCCGCTGATATGATGGAAGTCACGATCCTGAACGTTTTTTATATAACGCAGTTCGCCACCATCGCCGCGGTTTTCGCTTCGCTTTTTATTTAATAAACTTGATGAAATTAATAAAGGACCACATAACTAATAGAACTGCCGTTTGTTCTTCGTTGTCAGACATGGCAGGTCTATTCTTTCTATACTCTTTTCTTCTCTTAATTACGCAACCACGATAATTCTGAAGTGAGCTGAAGAGCAAATCCAAAAGTTCGTCGATGGCTCGTGGTAGGCGCGTCACTCCTGATGGATACAGGATACTCGCGGTAGGTTCGCGTCAAGCTAGCTGCTCCAAAAAAGTTGCCGCGAGCCACGAATTTCCACGAATAGGCTTGGCTAACGCGTGCCTCGTGCGCGTCTCGCTATATTTATACGCACCTTTAGAATCTAGCGTCGTTACAGCGGCAACGAGATTGTCTAGCTTCATGTATAGAATAGAGCATCTACAAGTCCAATACCGTCGAGTCACTATGACACCTTTGAATAAATCACTAACGAACCGCATTTCTCAAGATGAAAAAGTCTCCACAAGCCACGACATACAGCTAACCACGAAAATACGTTTACTTCGTTGCTACGTGTTTTCAATACAATTTTATGGAGTCGAATCGTGAACGCTTACGGAGGCCTCCTCCAAGAAACTTGAGGCACTTGAAATGTGGCTGTACCGGAGAATTCAAAAAATACCTTGGACGGACCGGGTTACCAATGCAGAAGTGTTGAGAAAAATGGGCAAGGAAAGAAAAGTCCTCAATACCGTTAAGGCACGAAAGTTACAAATCTAGGATATGTAAAGCGTAATGAGTGCTGATACAAACTTTTGCAAAATATTCTACAAGGCAAAGTGTATGGAACTAGAGGACCAGGCAGACGACGAATATCGTGTCTGAAAAACTTGAGAGCTTGGCTCAACCAGACAACAACTCAGCTATTCCGAGCTGCAGTCAATAAAGGGCGATTAGCCAATATGATAGCCAACATCCGAAACGGATAGGCCCTACAAGAAGAAGAAAAAGTTTACGGAAGTGATATGTCAGTACTGGGGCGTAAGTTCACGCGCCAAGGGACGAGGAATACAACGCCTCTTCACGACTAGACTCTAGGCATAGCACTCATCCGTTGACTTCCATGTTTTCGTGATGCAACCAGTCGTTTGTAAGTCCGCTGATGGTCTAAGGGTTTGAATGGTTAGCCTTCACTTCGGCGACTCAGGTTCAAATCCCGTCGGCTTTTCTTAATTTTTTTAAATTTTCTAAACAGATATTTTCTTGATTTTGGGTATGTCTTGGGTTAGTTTTGGTTAGCACTTGGTTAGTCTCCTTTTCTAGAGCCGCCGTAGCGAGCGAAGCGAGCGGGGGGGGGGCCATGCGAAGAGTGAAATATTACTTGTAATACGTATCCGTACTTTATT
>JAEQML010050115.1:0-49048 GCA_016904865.1 Pissodes strobi | reverse complement strand
ATAAATCTTGCATTCCTACTTACCTCAGTGTTATCATTAATCTTTCCCCAAGTGATATTGGCTGAGCGTGACAGTTTTTGTGATTTTTGTCTAATCTATCACCAATTTTCGACAAAATATAGTCAAATGTTTCTATTTTCATTCTCATATATTGAAAAAATCTACTTGAATATTTTTTCAAGTCGCTGAAAAGGTGATGAAACTCGCCAAACTTGCACCGTTTTTTATTTAAAGGATGTACCTTGTATGTATTAAATTCACTCAGAAGATACCATTTTTTTAAATTTGATTCAAATAAAATGTCTTCCTCATCTGAGGATGATAAAAGCTCCATGATTATAGAAAGGCACGAACGATAGAACTGAAACGTGACTCGCGAGAGCCATGCGAATTCGGTCTCCGTTGTGTACGGTTGGAGCCAAGGTCGATGATACGATGCTATGGTCCAGGCGGTAATACGATGCTATGGTCGAGGCAAGGATACTATGATAAGAGTCTCCGTTGTGAGCGTACCCTTATAGGGTATATCTATTACATTCTAGAACTATTCGCATACCTCTATTCATGAGCCTTTGAAGTGAGTTTTTTTTATTATTATTCATCAAATACAGAAGTGAGCCACAATAATCAGTCTGGTTGCATTATGGTTCTATATATAGCTGCTTTTGTGAATACTGACAAGTAAGAAGATATCCTTGAGAAGAAATAAAGTTTTTTACGTATTTTATGTGAAATATATTCAAAGTGTTTATGATAGATAGATAGATAGATAATCATTTATTTGTTCCAAAAAATAAAAACACAGTAAAAAAAGTTACAGTGCAATAGCCAATGAGGCATGGAACATTGTTCAATACAATTTACAAAAAAAATAGAAAAGAGCAAAACATTTATATATAAAGATATACGTATATCGTTTACAACTAACAAAATACACAAAAATTACGTAAAATGTCTACATAAACTTACATGACAAAAAAAACATGTTTAAAAAATAGGTACCCAATGCTTACAGACTAACATACATCCGCCTTATATTTATCTATGCATACAAATATAACATATTAGTATCTTTAGCAGCGCGATTTTATATGAGTACTCAGTTCTAACCTATCTTTATCATTAAAAAATTCCTCAAGGGAATAGAATGCCTTTTTAATTAAATAGTGTTTTACAATTTGGAAACAACAACAATTGGAAATTTAATGTATTAGGTTTGTTCTAGCAGCGATTTCAAACGGTTTCAAACCATCCGGAGTTTGCGCATAACCATATAAGCGTCGCTTATATCGCTATGCGCAAACTCCGGACGGTTTGGAACCGTTTGAAATCGCTGCTAGATCAAACCTATCGTCTAATATATCGTTGTCGTTGTGGATAACGGACGTGTTTTTCAGAGCTCTGACGTATCTGTTGAGTTATAAGGGCTTTTGTTGAAGTTTATAGTTTATCTTAAGCTTGGTAAATCCATTAGAAATCAAATGAACAGTGAGAATGATGGAAGTGAAAATAAACCATCATTCAATTAGTTCAATGTCTAAACAAGAAATTCAAGAAATTATCGGTGGTAATTTAAATAAAAAAAGTGTCGAGATAGGAATATACATATATAAACAAGCCAAGCAGCCGAATATAAACATTCCTCATACAGGCAAAAAACCCGATTGCTCGGATTCCGATAACAAACGATTCCCAAATTCAACGGAGGTTGTTAAAACCTGCGGCGGTATTATACAGGATGGGCAAAAACAGGTAATGTAAAGGATATAGCAGAGAGCCAACAACATAACTTAGAATATATTTTTAAACCAAAAAAAGTAGTTCAAAGAACCCCACCAAGTAATTTGGAAAATAATACAATGGTAGACGAGAAAGTTGAAGATGACTACATCAATTTAGAAAACGAGTTGTGTAAACAAGTAAACAAAAAAATATTAAGGAACAGCCCAGAACCACAAAGAAATAATAATAAAGAAAACCAAGAGACCAATTTTGAGATATCTGAGCAAACTCAGCAAACTAACGAATATTTTAATCCAAAAGAAAATGAGGTTGAAACTAAGGAAATTGATATTATCTTACAGAACCTAAAAAGTATAGAAATGGCTAAAACGGAGTTTTATCCACAATACCGAAACAGAATTATTGCACTCGACGCGCGTTTCGCTAACCATGTTAGCATCATCAGGAGATGATTAAAACTACTAACCCAAACTACTGAGTATTAATCATCTTCTGATGATGCTAACATGGTTAGCGAAACGCGCGTCGAGTGCAATAATTATGTTTCGGTATTGTGGATAAAACTCCATTTTGGTGCATGTTGCCGAAGGTTCCCAACCCCAACATAGTATAGAAATGGCAACAAGTAAGGATGATAATAGGAATACAATATTCACCACCCTAGAGCAAAAAATAGTTAGAAACTCGATATTGACCTTACATAAGACATTAACTAAAATGGTACATTAAATAGGCTTACTTGAAAAAGAAAACATAGTGCCCAGCAGCAGCCGCCTGCCAAAAGTACATACGCCTCAATTGCTACAAGAAAAACAGATACACCTCAACGTCAAATAAGAAATGAAAAAAACCCATGGACCACTCCTCCAACAAATAATAAAGTCGAAACTATTATTAAAAACCAACAAGATGCAGATGCTGAGAAGACTATAAAGTTAATAAGAGAAAACGTAAAAAAATCAAACACAGAGGGTGTTTTCAAAAACATCAGACCAACTAAATCAGGTGCAGTTATAGTGGAAAGTCACAGCATAACTCAGCAACAGAAACTTCGCAAGGCCATGGAAAAATCCGATGTTAAAATTATAGAACTTAATAAAACTGATCCAATGGTGATTGTAACAAGAGTAGGGAAGGGTTATGATAACTCGGAATTTGTTGCAGAACTTGTTAGCCAGAACCCTGAAATTAAAAACCTAGAAACTGATGTTGGAAAAAGAGTGTTGTCATATCTATGGAGGAGAACACAAGGCCAACGACTGTCAAGGTGAACCAAACTGCCCAAACTGTAGAAAGCTGGGACTCGGTGAGATTTGTCACTCTGCTAGGGATACTTTAAACTGCCCAGTTTATAGAAGAAAATTAGAGAGAGCGCGAATGAATGTAAATTATGATGAGCATAATTCTTTTTGAGACAAACAGAAAATTTAACGGAAAAAAAGAAAGCAGCTCGGTAAACACAAAATAAAACAGACATATTAACAGTAATACACCAGAATCTACAGTCCATTGGAAATAGTGTTCCAATAATAGAAGAGTTTATCCGGGAGTACTCACAGCGTAGTGTTTTGTGTGTAACTGAACATTGGAAGTCTCATTCCCAGTTGGCAAGCCATGGTATAAGAGGTTTGTCACTAGTGATCAGTTTCTGTCGTGAGGAAAATAGACATGGTGGTAGTGCAATATATGTAACTAACTATGACATTAACTGCAGAGTCCGAGGGGACCTAAATGTACTAGGTGTAGAAGGTACTATCGAAAGCTGTGCATGTGAGTTTAAACTTAAAAACATGAAATATGTCATTATCACCATTTATAGACCTCCCAATGGAGACTTACCGGCTTTTTATAGTAACTTAGAGAAAATATTAACTCTAACTACACCTGAAAAAAATAATGCAATTGTCAGTGGAGATTTTAATATATACTTCACAACAAAAAATGGTAGGCTGAAAGAATTATTATCTATAGTTGATAGTTTTAACATTAAGCATACAATAAGTGACTATACAAGGATTACTTCTTCTAGTAAGACCTGCATAGATAATATTTTGACTAATTTTAAGGGAAAATTTATTACCATGCATACTCATATTTCTGACCATACTGCGCAAAAAATTGTACTTATTGTAGAAACACATGATCAGGAGTATATTGAAAAAAGCTCGGAAAAAAGATTATTTTCTGAAACAAATAAGAAAAAGTTTTTTGAGGAACTGAAATCAAGAAACTGGTTATATATTTATAATGTGGAAAAAACACTGGTAAACACTCACTGGAAAAATTTCTCGGAATCGTTGTTGTCAGATTTCAATAATAGCTTTCCCATAATAAAACAACCATGTAAAAACTTCAACAAAAGTAAATACTTACAGCAGTATCCAGAAGTACAAGAATTCAAAGCCGACTTAGATAAGTTGTACAGGTGGGCAAATAAGCGAGGTAAGCGGCTGTATCTCAGCAACTACCAGTCGTAGAGACTTGCGGTAAAAAATTATATAACTAAAGTGACCAAAAGAAAACACTGGAAATAATTTTCAAGTTCATACCTCTACCGCTAGGGGGGGGGGCGGCGCAATAGCTATGGTCGGGTAGAAAAATGCATTTTACTCAAAAATGTTTTATTATAAGTTGATAAAAGAATACCATCACTGTAATCCTCGTGAAATTCTGCATTTTTTTTGTTCATCACTTTTGATTGTAGGGCATGAAATAAGGGAGAAGTCTGACTGATTGAAATGCCTATAACTTTAGTTTGACTCAACATATTTGAGCAAACTAGGTCTCGTTTTAGAGAGAAAACCTTGCTTATTAAGAACAAAATATACCCAAGACAAATCGGTATTTGCTGTTCCCGCTAGGGGGCGCCAATTCAGAAGTTCATGGTTTTTTTCATTTTTCTCCGAAATTTCAAATATAATATCATTATTTTAACAGAAAGAGAAAGTAGATCAAATTTGCAGGAAAAAACCTCTAAACCGCATATCGATAACTTCGCGCGTTCAGGAGTTATTTCCAGAAGAGCATTTTTTAACAATGCATGCATTGGAAAACAAATTATTTTTCGAATTTTTATGGTCAAGCATGCCATGACTAAAGTAAAAAATGTTTTAACAAAAATAATCAAAACAATCATAAACATAACATTAATGCTACTATAATAATAACATAATAGGAAATAAGGTCGGAAAAGTGTAAATTGTGACTTAGGACTGCTCCAATATTTTAAGAAATTTGGTGCAACAATTAAACGAAGCTTATCTCAGGTACCCAGTTTTAGTATAATAGCGAGTATAATAGTTATCGTGATCTTTCTCCTAAATTAAAATATCAGCCAAAAATTTGGAAATATGAGTAGAATAAAATCAAGATTTTGCCCTTTTTCTGACGAATTTCGGACTCAGTAATTCACACGTATGTTTTTATACTCTTTCACATTTAATAGGCCGTAGAAACGAAAAACAAACTTCTTTGAAAGAAACGTCAAATTTTTTCCACTCTTCGCACAGCGATTACGCGATACTGGCAGTTTTCTTCGTCCTAAATTCTGTAGGCGTGGCAATGGAAGAACTGAAGACAATATTATTAATGTCCTGGCATACATAGAGTATAATAGGCAGATAGGAACTAGGGCATTATCTTCAAACTTGGGTATAGCACGAACTACTGTTCATAATATTTTAAAAGACTACTTTAATTACCATATCCTTCTTCTTCAACTGCCAGCGGCTGAAATCGAAGCGGCAATTTTCTCCACCCAACAAAGATTGAAACAATGTGTGCAACATGATGGGAGGCAGTTTGAACACATGAGACATTAAATTGAAATGTTTTATTCGAATTCGGTCCTTTAAATGATTGTTTAATAATTATTTTTGATAATATATATTTTTTTATAATAGCCATGGCATGCTTGACCACAGAAGTTCGAAACTTATATTCGTTTTTCGTTTCATTGTTAAAAAATGCTCTTCTGGCAATAACTCCTGAACGCGTGAAATTATCGATATGCGGTTTAGAGGTTTTTTCCTGCAAATTTGATCTACTTTCTGTTTCTGTTAAAATAATGGTATCATTATATTTGAAATTTCGGAGAAAAATTAAAAAAAGCATGAACTTTTGAATTGGCGCCCCCTAGCGGGAGCAGCAAATACCAATTTGCCATGGGTATATTTTGTTCTTAATAAGCAAGGTTTCCTCTCTCAAATGAGACCTAGTTTGCTCAAATATGTTAAGTCAAACTGAAGTTATAGGCATTTCAATCAGTCAGACTTCTCCCTTCCCTCCGCCCTTACTTCATGCCCTACAATCAAAAGTGATGAACAAAAAAGATGCAGAATTTCACGAGGATTATAGTGGTGGTATTCTTTTATCAACTTATAATAGAACAGTTTTGAGTACAATGCATTTTTCTACTCGACCATAGCTATTGCGCCCCCTAGCGGTGACGTATGAACTTGAAAATTATTTCCAGTGTTTTCTTTTAGTCACTTTAGTTATATAATTTTTTACCGCAAGTCTCTACGATTAGTGGTTTCTGAGATACAGCCGCTTACCTCGCTTATTTGCCCACCCTGTACATATTAAAAAATGTCATGCCTACCTAGGTGCAAGGATATGTATGTTCAGAAAAAACTAGAATATGATAATCTCCTAGTTAGCCGCAAAAAAGTATTACCTATAGCAACAAATTAAGTGAGTCTGATAATAAGTCAAAAACTACTTGGACAATTATTGTAAATGAGATTACCGGAAAAAATAAAAATTCAGACTTTCAGGTAGAGGGGGATAAATATACTATAGCCAATGATTTTAGTGAATATATATCCAGGGCTGCTATTGATATGTTGGATAATCTGGAAAATATACCATTTCATACTAATATAGAAAATTCTGATGTGTCCATGCCACTTAAGTTGGTAAACAAACAAGAAATCATAGAAATTGTTAAACACTTGAAAAATATAAATTCTAGTGGTCACGATGAAATCTCAAGTAGTCTATTGAAATATTGCATTGATGCTCTCATTGAACCATTGGTCTATATAATAAATAATTCCTTACAATATGGAATATTTCCCGATGAATTGAAAAAAGCGCTGGTTGTTCGCATTCACAAAAGAGGCGATAGGGGGGATATTGAAAACTACAGGCCAATATTCTTATTGTCGTCTTTCTCCAAGATTTTAGAGCGTGTAATGTGTGACCGAATTCTGGAGCATATGATATCAAATAATTTATTAAATGACATTCAACATGGTTACATAAGGGGTAAGTCAACGCAGTCCCCAATTTCCTAGTTCACGGGTGACATACTCGGAGGCTCTGGAGAGTGATAAGCTTCCTATGGGACCTTTCAAAAGCGTATGTCACACTTAATTACGAAATACTGACCCAAAAACTGGAGCTCTATGGAATGAATTCGGGACATGGCATTGAAGTGGATTTAATCATATTTATCCGACAAGTAGTATCGGGCAGGGTAGCAAAAGGGTAATTTCAAAATATATCAAAATTTCACTGGGCATTCCTCAAGGAAGTGTAATGGGACCACTGCTATTTATACTATACACAAATGATATAACGGAATTAGAAAATAATCACTGTAAAATTAGAAACTACGCAGATGATACTAATATACTAATGACTGCAGAATGTTTACCTACCTTGATTGATAAAACAAAAATATCAATGTCAGTAGCATATAACTGGTTCACAAGAAACAGATTAATACTAAATAATCTGAAAACAGCATAATATTATTCAAGACCAATAAATCCAGAGTTCAAGAGCCCGAACATATGTATTAAGGATGTAGATGTAAGATTAGAGTGTAGCACAAAATTCTTAGGCATGGTAATAGATAATAAGTTATGTTACGATAGGCACATTGAGTCTGTGTTAGGTAAGCTCAATAGGGTGTGCTATAGTCTTAGAGTATTAAATAAGTACGTAGATTTTAAGACTAAAAAAAAACTGTTTATTATGCTAATTTTGAATCCCATATCAGATATGAAATCGTTAGGTACGGAAACAGCAGGGATATTGAGAGGTTATTTATGTCAAAAATGGGCGCTTAGAATTATTTTAGGACTACAACCGCAAGAAACACGCAAAGGTAAATTTAAGCAAAAGAAGATGCTTACTCTTAACTGCAATTTATATACAGGAGTGTATACTTTTCTTTTTCAAAAACAGGTCATTATTTAACGATAATAAACCTAAAAACTTTTACCATACTACGAACTTGGATTACGATTATCCTAAAAACACAGATTGACTATGACGGAAAAGGGTGGTTACTATTCCTGTATTAAACTATACAAAGGCCTAGCTCATAATATAAAAATGGCAATAAATATAAAAACATTAAAAACGGAGTTATTTACTTATTTTGTTAATATAGAGCTCTATGATCTACAGGAATACCAGTCTTTTGTAAATCGCAGATAAGCTAGCCACGTAAGTTAGTTGTACACTATTTGAAGGAAAGAAAGAAAGAAAATATATTTATTTTTAAAAAATCCAGAGAATTAACAATTCTATGCGGATTCATCCTCTTACTACTACTTACAGCCTATTCATTTACATTTCGTCAAACATGAAGATTACCTATATACTATATCACAGATTTGGTGTGTAATGACATATCCAATACATAAACAAATTAAAATAAATTAAAGTCAAAGTAGTGAAAGTAGTGGTGAGACATTGGGAGACCCATCAATCAGGACTAGGTCTAAAATACATTTTTGCCTTTAATATTGTCACGACTAACAACCATCCGAACGTTTTTGTGCTACCCTATAGAACTAGCCGCCCCGCCGTGCCCCTCGCTTCTCTGTCTGTATGAATCATCGCCCGGCCCGCCGCGAAGTTTCGGGATAGCTGGAATTATCTCGATGGCTTCGTCGAGATCATATAGAGTGGCCTCGGAATACTTCCCGAATATTCGTGATAGATTTGAGATTATATATAAGCAGACCTAAGTCGGATAGTCAGTTCAGTTCAGTTAATCATTGAGTGTTGAATAGATATTAGTTGTAAAGTTATAAGAGTAGTTTAGAGTGTTAAATTGTATACAGTGGTAGTAAATAAAGAGAGTATTAGTTGAAAATAGCAAAGTTGTAATTCTGTTAAGAACCCACGGGAAAAACGTAACATTTGATGTCAGAAGTTGGATTGTGAAAGGACCGGACTTGTGAAGTATTTTTCGAGGAAAGAAAAGGATACAAGTAAGTCAACGAGACCGCTTGATTGGTGGATTCTGGTAAAAGTTTATAACATTCTATGGTCAATACAAGGCAACAAACGGCAGAAATGGAGCAAATTAATAAAATGTTGGCCGATTTCATGGAAAATCTAAATGCTGAGAGACAAATAGAACAGGACCGGCTGCAAAAAAAATTTTTAAAGATCAAGAAGATAAAAAGCAAGCGGATCGGGAAGAGGATGAACGTAAAAGACAAGCAGAACAGGACAGGCTAGAGAAAATTTTTCAAGATCAAGAGAATAAAAGGCAAGCAGAACTAGACAGGCTTCAGAAAATTCTACAAGATCAAGAAGAGAGAAAGCAAGCGGATCGGGAAGAGGATGAACGTAGAAGGCAAGCGGATCGGGAAGAGGATGAACGTAGAAGACAAGCAGAGCAGGAACAGCTTCAGAAATGGATGCTTGATGTAATTGTAGGCGAGCAAGGAAAATTACAGAAAATATTGGACGGGCAAAATGAGAAATTTGAAAAAGAAGTAAACAATATACAAAAAGAAGTTGGAACTGTACAAAAAGAAGTAGGAAATGTACAAAAAGAAGTTGGAAATGTACAAAAAGAAGTAGGAGACGTACAGAAAGAAATGAAGAATCTACAAGCAGAAGTTACCAGACTAAAACATCAAGTACCCACCGAGAGGGCATTCGCCTCAGGACAAAACATCAAACCTCCAACGTATGACGGTCAAACATCGTGGACAATGTACAGAAGGCAATTTGAAGCCGCTGCTGTTGCCAACGGTTGGAATAACGAAGAAATGGCTACATCACTAGTGGTTGCGCTTCGTGGATCTGCCCTGGAACTATTGCAGACTATTCCCATCAGCCAACAGGGGAAATATGACATACTTGCAGCTGCCCTGGAGAGACGATTTGGAGACCAACATAGAAGGCAACTGTATCAGGCACAAGTTAAGTCCCGACATCAGAAGCCTGGTGAAAACCTGCAAGAGTTTGAGGCAGACATTAGACGTCTCATTCAATTGGCCTACCCGGGAGCGACAGAGGAATTTCAAGAGGAACTTGCTGCCCAATATTTCGTGGATGGTATCAGAGATCTAGAAACTCAGAAAATGCTACGCCTAGCCAAATTTGATAACAGCAGTGAAGCTTTGGGCCGAGCCCTAGAAATTGAGGCGGTCTGTAACATCTCCAAGCCAAAAATCAGGGCCGTATCCATCCAGGAAGAAAACCCGACAAACAGCTGTGGATTAACTGAGATGGGTGAAATTTTGAAGAAATTAACGGAAGTTCTTCAGGCCACGGGGAGATTCAGGGAGCCAATGGAAGATAGGCCACGTAACCGAAATACATCAAATCAGTGCTATAGATGTGGCAGGACTGGGCATTTCAAAAGAGACTGCAGAGTACAACTACGGTCTAGATCTCCATCCAGAGACGCTAGGGCCCCCAAGTCAAATCAGGAAAACTTCAATTAGTCAACATTGCGGGGCGGGTGTTGGCTAAAGAAGATAAAGCCCCCAGGATCATCTCTATAAAAAGCCTAGGAAAAGCCGCCGACAGTCTAACAATTACAGGAAAGATCAACGGAAGAGCCATAACAATTACTGTTGACACTGGTGCGGCGGTATCTTTGATAAGGTCCAACAGAGTAAATAGAGTAGAAGTTCTACCCATATCAAAGAATGTAGTTTTACGTACAGTTACCGGTGAGACAGCTGAAGTACTTGGGGAAATGGATATCGAACTGCAACTGGGACGAATTAAATTACACCACACAGTGTTAGTCGCCGACATCGAAAACGAATTTATTTTGGGGATGGATCTCATCGGTCAACATGGATTCTCTTTTGACAACAAGCTTAATCTTCTGAAGTTTGGCACCGAAGAGTTCATCCTTAACAAAACAGACGATGGCACACCGACTAAAGTAGTGGCGGCATGTACTGTCAGAATAAGCGGAAATACCGAGCAGATAATTTTTGGGAAATTGGAGAAGGATTTTGGAGGCTGCATCGGACTTATCCAACACCACGATTTGCCTTGCAAACACCTCGTAGGCAAAGCACTAGTCAAAACCGACGGCGAAATACCGATAAGGATAGCAAATATTTCATCCAATTCCATCAAAATCAATAAAGGAGATGTAATAGCCACTTGCGAGCCGGTGCAATGGGTAACCAGTTGCGAAACGCAGTCAGAAGTAACACCCTCAACATCACCTAAGGAAGTCCTAGAACATTTCCATAAGTCGTGGCAACATCTGTCTTCCGAAGAACTGAAGAGAGCTACACAATTTATCAAAGAGCAGAGCACAGCCTTTGAAAGGAAAAATGGCAATACTGGAAGAACGAACATCATAAAACATAAAATCGACACTGGAAGTGCTCACCCCATACGACAGCATCCTCGGAGGCTACCAGTGACGAAGCAGCAAGAGGTTACCACATTAGTCAACAAGATGCTTGCCGATGGAATTATTGAGGAATCATCGAGCCCATGGTCGTCTCCTGTTGTCTTAGTCGCTAAAAAAGATGGGACTACCAGATTCTGCGTGGACTATAGAAAGCTCAATGACGTCACCAAGAAAGACAGCTATCCACTTCCCAGGATTGATGACACGTTGACGACACTAGCAGGTTCTCATTGGTTCTCAACACTCGATTTAAAGAGCGGCTACTGGCAAGTAGGCATCGGCGAACAAGATAAGGAAAAGACTGCCTTTTCTACCGGAAGTGGTTTAGATCAGTTTAAAGTTATGCCCTTCGGATTATGCAATGCCCCCGCTACTTTTGAGCGTCTTATGGAGGTTGTTCTACGAGGCCTCACTTGGAAGACATGCCTGGTCTATCTTGATGATATAATGGTAATGGGAAAAACTTTCGAAGAGCACCTACAAAACTTGCATGAAGTTTTTACTAGAATCAAGAATGCTCAGCTCTTACTGAATCCAAAGAAATGTTTTCTTTTTCAACAAAAAGTTGAATTTCTCGGGCATGTTGTGTCATCAGAAGGAATCCAAACCGACCAACGGAAGATTACAGCAATCAAGGACTGGCCTCGTCCTCGCGACAAACATGAACTGCGGAGCTTCCTTGGACTATGTACTTACTATAGAAGATTTGTTGAAGGATTTGCGAATATAGCGGCACCTCTACATAACCTCACTGAAGAACGAGCTAATTATAACTGGGATCATAACTGCGATTCTGCGTTCAGGAAATTAAAAGCGGCTCTATGTTCTAGTCCAATATTGGGATATCCGGAACAAAAGGGTAAATTTGTATTGGACACAGATGCAAGTAACACCGGCATCGGAGCAGTTTTATCGCAAGTACAAGCAGGGGAAGAGCGAGTTATCGAATACTACAGTCGAACACTTTCGAAACCTGAACGTAACTACTGTGTAACCCGAAAAGAGCTTTTGGCAATAGTACGGTCTGTTGAGCATTTCCATCAATATCTATATGGGCAAGAATTTCTGATAAGGACTGATCATGCAGCACTTAAATGGCTTTTGGATATGAAACAACCTGAAGGACAGGTAGCCAGGTGGCTTGAAAAGTTACAACAATATAATTTTAAGGTTAAGCACAGAGCAGGGAGATTGCATAATAATGCAGATGCTTTATCCAGAAGACCATGCGCGGATAATTGTAAGCATTGCCAAAGAGTAGATCAACGAGAAGGAATTACTCGGATTAGGCAAACGAAATTTGAGGTTGATCAGCAGTGGACCACAGAGCAACTTAAAAAGGATCAGCTTGAAGATAGTGAAATAGCACTATTGCTAACAGCTAAAGAAGAACATCAACCAAGACCAAGCTGGAGCGAGATATCAACTAAAGGACTTGCTTTTAAAACTCTGTGGGCTCAGTCCTTGGTGGTGGAAAATGGACTTCTTAAACGAGCCTGGGAAAGCGCCGATGGAAAAGTAGTGAAGACACAGTTAGTGGTACCAAGGAGGAAGATATCGGAAGTTCTGGAAGAAGTTCATAATGGAAAGTCTGGTGCCCATCTCGGAGTGAACAAAACGATTGACAAGATTCGCGACAGATTTTACTGGGTCAACTACTGCCAAGATGTGAAATCGTGGTGTCGGCAGTGCTCAACCTGTGCCGCAAGCCAAGGACCCAAAACAAGATCTAGGGGCAAAATGAAACAGTATAATGTGGGCCTACCGTTTGAACGTATCGCCATTGACGTAGCTGGCCCTTTTCCAGAAACAAATAATGGTAACAAGTACAATTTAGTCGCAATTGACTACTTCAGTAAATGGCCTGAAGTCTTTGCAATCCCCAATCAAGAAGCTGTTACCATAGCAGAGGTCCTTGTGAATAACCTATTCAGCAGATTTGGTGTTCCGTTAGAGCTGCACTCAGATCAAGGACGCAACTTCGAATCCAAGGTTTTCCAGAAAGTCTGTGATTTACTCAACATCCATAAAACACGGACTACCGCCTTACATCCACAATCAGACGGCATGGTTGAAAGGTTTAACAAGACCATTGAAGAACATTTGTCAAAGGTCGTAGATGAACATCAGAAGTATTGGGACCAACACATACCACTATTTTTAATGGCCTATCGATCAGCAGTCCATGACACGACAGGACTAACACCAGCCATGGTTTTATTTGGAAGAGAACTCCGCTTACCCTGCGACCTATTATTCGGAACGTCAGACAACCACGATATGGAAATTCAAGACTACGCGGACTCCCTTAAGGAAAAGTTACTATACATCCATGAATTAGCCAGAGAAAACACGGAGAAAGCCAGTGACCGAATGAAGACACGATATGATCTCAAAGCTAATTCTATGGGATTTCAGATGAACGATAAAGTCTGGTTATATAATCCGCAAAGGAAGAAAGGAAGATCTCCCAAGATAACGCCAGTATGGGAAGGACCCTATACAGTCATCAAAAGAATTAATGACGTTGTGTATAGAATTCAGCGTAGTCCCAGAAGCAAACTGAAAGTTGTTCACCTCGACAGACTGAAAGCATACCACGGACATGCAGTATCTGATCGGGACGATCAGGTTTAAGAGGGAGGCAATGTCACGACTAAAAACCATCCGAACGTTTTTGTGCTACCCTATAGAACTAGCCGCCCCGCCGTGCCCCTCGCTTCTCTGTCTGTATGAATCATCGCCCGGCCCGCCGCGAAGTTTCGGGATAGCTGGAATTATCTCGATGGCTTCGTCGAGATCATATAGAGTGGCCTCGGAATACTTCCCGAATATTCGTGATAGATTTGAGATTATATATAAGCAGACCTAAGTCGGATAGTCAGTTCAGTTCAGTTAATCATTGAGTGTTGAATAGATATTAGTTGTAAAGTTATAAGAGTAGTTTAGAGTGTTAAATTGTATACAGTGGTAGTAAATAAAGAGAGTATTAGTTGAAAATAGCAAAGTTGTAATTCTGTTAAGAACCCACGGGAAAAACGTAACAATATAAAGCGAACTATGTTTAAATGTCTTATACTTGGAGAATTGAATTGTAAATTTGAACACCTTTAAAGAATATACTATTTTGCCCTTTAGTTGATGAAACACAAGTCAGATCAACATCCCCTTGATGTCGGGTGTTATAGTGATGAATATCACTATGAAAATTAGGTGTTAGATTAGACCGGCGAGAGCCACAGATAACTTGATG
The DNA here is from genome assembly GCA_016904865.1 of Pissodes strobi. Taxonomy (NCBI): domain Eukaryota; kingdom Metazoa; phylum Arthropoda; class Insecta; order Coleoptera; family Curculionidae; genus Pissodes; species Pissodes strobi. The sequence continues at coordinate 34,406 of JAEQML010050115.1, read as the reverse complement.
TATATATACTGATACTTGATATTTATAAATATTGGCAATGGGAAGTATATTAAAATTTACATAGAGGTGTTTACTACTATACCTAAGAGGAAGACCATATAAATTTTTTATTGCTCTATTTTGTAGAATTTGTAATGGTTCAACAAATTTCTTGTTAGTAGGATACCATACAATTGTAAGATATTGCAGGTGGCAATGTATAAGAGAGAAGTACACTCATCTGAGCAGGTATTTGGGAACAGTATAACTAAGTCGCCTTAATATGCCTATTGGAGCCAACAATCTACTTCTTAATGTTTTTAAATGTTCTTCCCAGAATAGAGTTTCGTCAACATATAACCCCAAGTATTTAATTACATCAGAATACAACAAAGAGGCATTATTTCCAAAAAGGATAGGTGTCCTCTCTTCAATTGATTTGCTAGGAAAAAACATATATGAAGATTTTTTAACATTCAAAGATAGTTTAATTACTTTTATGTATTTACATACTTTTGAAATAAAGATTGTTTATTATTATTATTATTATTAATATAAATCCCAGATACTTAATTTCGTTAATCCATTCTATCCTTTCACTATCTACAATTAAATCTAAAGTAGAAATGTCGATATTTGAGATTTTATGTCTTGTATTAAGAATCATAGCTTTAGTCTTGCTCACATTAAGCTTTAATTTATTAGTTTTAAAATATATATCCAACCTTTCCAAAGAAATGAATGTTTCTTTGAAATGATTTTCATTGGGTCTGTTCCATAACATGCTACTAGAATGTCATCAGCAAAAAGATTTAAAAACTCGAAATTATGGGCATAATGTATGTCATATATATATAATAGCAATACTTTTGTCGCCAGCATTTTTGATTAAATTATCTCTAGAATTATTTACGGTGCATGTTGCTTCAAGTTCTGTTTCAAAGCATTTGTTGTTTGACTATCATAGTCTACTGTTCCAAGAAAAAGAAAAGAAAGTACAAGCAACTTGAATTTTTTTTTCTTATTTTCGCTATACTTATGTCCGATAGTGTATATATTTCTAATGACGTTAAAAACGCCTGGTCAGTGGTCAGTATAATCTCGAGGTCACCCGGTATACCTATATAATTTTTGAACCAAAACTTTCAAGAGATTTCCAAAAGACCACAAATAAGCTATTTCATTTTAATGTTATAACCTAAAATTATCCTGTTCACAAAGTTGTCATAAACATGAATCCATTGCCAGAACCATGTCTCTGTGCTCATTGGTTTGTTTCATAATAATTAACAAAATATAATAGATAAACTAGCCTAGAACTTTTGTATTTCTTTTTTAATTTTTAGGATAGCTTTTAATTGGGGCTTAAAATTTGAACCTGGTTGATAATGTAAAATATTTTATCTCTATTGATGATTTTTGTTTAATCAAAGTCCATGTTTTAACAATTCTAATTTCTATATTTTTATATTCAAGAATATTTCTAGTTTCCATAACAAACCTACCTATAGTTCCCTAAACCCGAGCGTAAAACTAAGTATACGTTTTGCAATTTGCAAGACACTTTAAAAGAACATGAAAACGCTTTCGCAATCTTTAGAAATCCCTCGCAATCCTTGTAAGTCTTTCGCAATCCTTTGGGAGTCTTTCGCAATCCTTGGGAGTTCTTCACAATCCTTGGAATTCTCTCGCAATCTTATACACAAACTCGCAATCTGTCGCAATCCGTCGCAATCTTTCGCAATCCCTCGCAATCTTTCGAAATCCCTCGCAATCCCTTACTTTTCGCAATCTTGTCACAAATTTTACCCTAGTGACTACCCCCTCGGATTTATCTAATTTTAATAATGGACTGGGACAAAGCAATACCTGTACATCAGACTTATTGCTAAAAATCAAATCCAAGAAATTTCCAAATTGATTTGGTAGTTGATTTAATTGAGTTAAATTACAAAATGACATACACTCACTCAAAACACTGGTTTCAAAAGAATTTACACCACTAGGGTGACAGCCATAATCATCAGAAACCCAAGTCACTTTCGGCCTATTAAAGTCACCACAAAGAAATATATCCAAATTATCACAGAAACATTGATCCAAAACATATATCACAGAGGACGAATAACATTCATATATCTCACTATTCGAATCAGGGGGAACATAGACATTACCAAACAAAAAACTATGATCACTCATGGTTATAAGTACAAATAACTGTTCTAGGTTGTCTGTATTTGATGGTATTAAGCCTAGTTCTCAGAGCTTCGACTGTCGCCCGCGACAATCCCCACTCCATCCCTTTTCAATGTCGAGCGACAGCTGTCACGTCGCGATTATGTCAACCATCTGTCATTTTACACAATATCCCCAATGAAATTGAAGTGAAGTTGATTCAAACCAACTCCAGCGACAACACACTGGCGACACTGTGGAGGGGGTTAGGGGTTCTGACGTTCCTTGTCTCCTATTGGCCAGAGAGAGTGTAGCTGGCGACAGTCGAAGCTCTGAGAACTAGGCTTTAGCCGAGTATAACAAACCAACGAGTAGCGAGAGCTGGGGGACCAAATTTTTCTGCGCATGCTCGAAATAGTGTGTCCATCCGTCAAACTGACTTTTGTTTTGTTGTAGAGCGTCAGTTACAATGCTTACAAATTCCGATAAGTGAGTTTAAGTTATTAATTGTGTCGTAATTTCCAAATTTTAAAACTGAATAAGTGTATAATCATGCCGGGTATTTCTTGTGCATATCGTGCATGTTCAACTAGGTCTGGAGATGGAAAATCTTTCTTCAAATTTGCTCTAAACATTATGACCGGTAAGTACATAGCTACTAACCCACAATATTATTGAATTGAATTCCAAAAGACGTTCGGTACATGTAGTGTGTATTGCTAGACTGTTTCAAGTTTCTTTTTTATCCAACAACATATATATCTTCACATTCTACATTGAGCAAAAATTTTCAAAAGTAGAATAATAATGCACCGATATATGTGTTTAAAAAATTGTCTCTCTTAATTAGAGTATGTTCCTATAAAATTTGGTATGCTGTTTTCACATGAAGGGTCTATGGGCAATTTCCAGCAAAATAATTCTATTGTAAACGAACGAAATTATTCCGGCCTGTATTAGTTTGTAGAAGTTATTTGTTGTAAGTCCTGGGTTTCAAGTTTAGTAGACCTGATATTTTTCACAGGAACCTAAAAAAAAGAGAACCTAACTTGACCTAACCAACGATTTCGATTCCGCGGAAAAGGAAAAATAGAAGGGCGGTTCGGTTTGTTTAATGTAATGAGTTTCTTGGTTAAATAAGTAGCATAACGTGTCTATAGTCCGTTTGAATCACATATGTAATATCCTAGTTTGAATCATACCCTAATTTCCAGTAAATCTTCCGAACAACAAATTCGGTTAATACTAAATATTTGGGAGTAATTATGCTTCTGTTTATCCATGTCTGCTACCATTCTATAAAAGCCAATGCTGCTACGTTATCTTCACCTGTCATTATCTAACTATCTAATGGATTAGAAAAATTCAAGTTGGTACAAATAATCCATACCTGAAAAGGAGTTTACTACAAAGGATTAGGGTTTTTTTGATAATAGACACAAAAATATCATTGTAGGTTGTCCCCCCCCCCAAAATGAGCTATTTGGGAATTATCTATATTTAGGCATCAAGTTGGGAACAGTTATTTGCTACCAAAAAAACTTACCTTACCCAATAATTAAAAAAAAAATATTAGTATCTTCGTAAACAAAAATTCAGGATATCGTCAAAAAAGAAATTAGCAGAATTGATATTTGATTCTGTTTCTAAAACATCGTAAGTAAATCAGCATTATTTAGTTGTTTTATGTGATAACCCAACCTCTTAAGAGATATTTTTCCTTGTAAGGGTGTTTCAATAAGAAGTGACTATTTTGTTATTTAGATACGAGGAAAAGCTAATGGAATATTTTCAACTCTAGGCCTTTATTGCAAAACTAAGACATTGGAATTCGATATGAAATATAATATATTTCAGCTAAAAACTATATTGGGTGCTGGAAATAAAAATATATTCCAGTATGCCTTCACTCACAGATAAAAGTATTGCATTCTTTCAAGGATTTTGTAAATGATGTATCAGAGAAGAATAGGTAATTTGATATTCATAGACGAGTTTATATCGATAAACTCGATAAACATAATTACATCAAAGAAAGAAAGAAAGAAAAATATTTATTGCATACAACATAAAATGTATATATACAAAAGGTGTCATTCGCAAAGTACGTTCTTCCATAACACCCAAACGAACAAAGTACTAAATGAAATATACAACACAATATACAACTTATTAGGTACACTACACAAAGATACAAATCGCTAGTCAAAACTTAATATACGATCACAATAACAGTTAGAAATACATAAAAATGCCCTCAACCCACTATTAGATGACTTTAATTCAACATTTCTCTCCTTAATTCATTTGCATATACTGTTTTAAAAGTAAACCTACTTAAGCTAGTAATCAAGGGGAATATATCAGAATTCAAAAAATTTACCGATCTATAAGCAAAACATTTTTTAAATTTATCTGTGCTGTGTTTCATATATCATCACACTTGATATTTGGAGATTCTGCTCTAGGTACTCTAGTTTTGCCAAATGTGTAGATGTCTAATTTAAATTAACTTACATTTTGATTTCAAATTGTAAAACACGCCACCTGCAGAAGTTAGCTGGCATTCCAAAACTGCAATATGTGCCTCGATGTGTTATAAATGCTTCATTTTCTGATTATAATGACAGGCTTAAAATCTCTGCCCCCCTGTATTTTAATTAAAAACTGCAGAAAGACCAAGCTTGTATTAAACAAATTTTTTTCAGTTTTATAAATTACAGTTATCATAAAAATTAGTTTTTTTTTCAGTGCCAAAGTCTGGGCAGAAGCTTCTATCAGAAGTGATATACTGCGTAAACCAGTTAAACAGATGATGGCATATAGACTATGCGAAGTTCACTTTGAGGAAAAGTATTTTTCTAAGATAACCTCTGCAGGAAAGAGAAAGCACTTGGTACCTGATGCAATTCCTACAATATTTGGTCAATATCAACTACGGGCATTTGAGACAAGTCAAGATTCATCTCAGGAACCACCAAAGAAAATCAAGAACCTTCCAGGTAAATCTTTATAGCAATTATTTATTGATTATAAAAAAATTACAGTATTAGTATTGCTTCTAATGGCACAAACTGCTACAGCTATTTTGTTTGTCTAATCATTATGACTGAATTTAGCAACAGCATTTTGAATTCCATAAAAATAATAATTTTATTGGTTGGATTTATTAGTTACAAAACAGTAATTACCCCGATTGGTAGTCAAAATTCAAATATTTTGCCTCATCCTATACTCACATTAATTGAATAAACAATATGAACTAGAAACACTACCTGGTTTTATGAGTCATGTACCCAACAGGAAGTACCTACTGGTCACATAAATAGTTCCAGTTTTTATCTGAGTTGTGCTAATTGAAATTTGTCAGACACTTTATTGGGTCTAGCATGATATTGTTTGACTGCAATTAAATAGCCTTATGCTTCTTGTTAATACTGTATCAACAATACCTTCATTCTCATTATCACTTTCAGGTCCTAGTATTTCAAAAGATGAAGAAACAAAATGGGTGAATTTGGATGATATTTAACCAATGAACTTAAGAATAGATAATCGTGTTCTACCTCCTCACCTTTCACCAACTATATATGCTGAAAAGCTGCAATGTCAACCAGGACTACACAATAAATCAGTATCTAGGGCCCTTCAAATCAAAATGAAGACAATGTTTGATAAGGATAAACACTGCATCCTTTGTATCGATTGTAGGCACTCAACCAAAGGGTGATATACTTCGTACTATTTAGAAGATTGTATTTTAAATTTAAAGGATATATATTTAAAAGCGGAAGGCATAGTAAGTGACATGAGCTCGAATTTTATTGATTTGACTAAATGTCTAGGAATTAGACCTAAAAATACAGAGTTTCAGGTAGGAGGTGAGAATATGTTCTATATTTTTGACCCATGTCATTTAATTAAGGTCACCCGCACTAACTTAAGGCAGCACACCTTTTACTTTCAAGGTAGAAAAAGGCCTTGGTCATTTATTAAATAATGTGATAAATAGCAGTTCTACAGGTGTGCATCCAAACTCACTAATTCTGACCTTAATCCCATAACTTTTGAAAAAATGAGGGTGAGTTATGCCGCTCAACTTTTGAGCCACTCAATTGCCAGTTTGGGTGCACTTCCAAATGAAGCTTTTGCAACAATTGAAATTGTAGAAAAATTTAATAATTTTTTTGATATATTGAACACCTTATCATTAAATAATTCTTATAAATTTAAGAATGTATTTGACAGATCTGATTCACAGTTAGAATTTTTAAATGAAGCTTTGAATTTTTTGCCAAATTTAAAGGTAATAAACAAAAATGGTCAGGGTTATTAAAGGTTGGTCTATTACAATAAGAAGTCTTCTCAGTTTATGGCAAGCACTTTTAAACTGTGGGTATAAATATCTTAAAACCAGATTGTTTAGAAAATCCTGTAACACAGCAGGGAGGCAATTGCATAAATCCCACATCAATACAGTTTCAAAGTGCCTTTAGAAAATTATTTGTGCAGAATTATTTCCACTAATCACATGAATTGTGGGGAGAATTTAGATGATATTATCATTAGTTTAAAATCCATGGACATGGTAGAAATTATTAATAAGGAGTCGGAAACATCAACTGCAGCAATTTGCTTGCCTGATTGCAATTACCGTAAAGAAACCATTCCACCACAGAATGCTTTCTATTATGTCTGTGGATATTTGATGAAAATGTGTCTGGAAGTACATTCATGTGACATTTGCTATGCTTTTAGCAGAGAATGTACTAGTATTGGTGTAGGCAAACTTCTGTCGCATTTTAAAGCTTCTGATGCAACCAAAGGTACTTTTGGTGGTTTATCATCACCACCAGAAAGTATTTTCAACTCGCAGTTTGGGAACACATGTACAGGCGAAAAAAATTCTAATTATCTCATGAATATATTTGAAAAAGTACAATTTCTCCATCCCTGTTCAAATTTTCTCCAGTTGTTTGTATTAAAACTATTTATAAGACTAAAAATATTTTATTCTTTTAAATTTGTTGATAATATAGTTGATAAAAATTATTGCATTTTTCATTTCATAATAATTTACTCTGATTTATGGAAACTTATGTATGTATGTATGTAAATAGTAGCGTTTAGAGCTGTGTGTTCTCTTTAAGCAAAAGGGAATTAGCAATTTTTTTAAGCTATTTGATCCAGATATAGGATTGATAATTTGTGCTCATAGCTTTGAGTAATATTGTTCTCAAATTTATTTTTGTATGGTTTATTAATAGGGTTATGTAACGGTAAACTGTTACCGTAAAGTTTAAAACTAGTATTGTTTATATGATAGCAACCACTAATTTATTATAAGCATTATTATATTCGTTATGTCTTATTAGTACATGTAAGTATAATTATATAATAATAAATGTAATGCACAGCGACCTTTAACTATAAAGAATTAAAAGCATTGGCATTACGTGGTCAGTATTGAGTCCTAGATTCTGTTAAGTTAACCGAAGTTCATATCCTTGGAAAAACTGTTCAAATTTTATCCCTTTAAATGCTTCTGCTAGGATTTTTACAGAGTATATATGTTAACAGTGTAAATAGAGTACCAAGACAGAGGAGGATCGAACAAGGTGGGCGGGAATGAAGAGTTGGTGCTATCGTACTTTTAAACAAGGGAGGCTGCTAATGTTAGACCATCAGTCAGTAATAGTTTTTTTTTCGAGCCATTCCTTATAGAGGACATAGTCAGTCATCCCTCCCTGGGATGGCTTAGTATTGCCTTTATATGGTAATTTTTTATTTTTGGTATGTACCCGTATGTCTAAATTTGTTTATTAAACATTTTTAGTTCTATTTCTGCCGAAATCTACGCCGCAAATTTACTTTCAATAACCTTTGATAAATAAACATTGTTAGACTAGTGAAAATTGTTGTCTTTTATTCAAATTAATAATTTAACAACATTGCCTTCATAAGTCGGTGTAAGGGTTAAAATCCCTTAAGATAAATGGGGTAAGTAAGTACTCCTAACTTACAACTCCTCAGCGTACTGATAACAGTTAATTAATAAAGACTTTTTGTTTGTGCTGTTGTAAGTTTTAATTTTCCTCCACGTCTCAAAGGTTCAAAACATTTACCCAACACTTTTGTAAATATAACATCGAAATTTAAAGAAATGGAGTACTATTAATATTAACAAGAAGTTGCTGAAACTAGTATAATAAGAAATGTCTATTTGAGAACCGCTGAAAGCGTCGTACAATATATCTTTCTCTACTACCTATCAAAAACCTCTGCTACACCTCTTCAATAACTTCCAAACCAGGCGTGTGTAAGCTCAAAGTGATGCCTTGATGTAATGATAGAATACTGGAACTGACTTGTGAAGCACAAGTCATTATATCTTGTATATATTCTGTATATACATTGTATATAATTCTGTAAATAGATATATGTTGTACATAGTGTATTGTCCTTAGTATTAAGAGTGCCTGCTCCAAATGAGCAGTTGAAGCAAGGTTTTTGCAGTTTTCCTTGCATAATCACCATTATATCACACTTAATACTGTACTAACCAGCCTTCCAGCTTCGGCCAATACAGTAATTGAGCAACATTGAAGGGTCTAACCCACGTAATGAGCACACCACCGGCACTACTACTGCCCTTAGATTAAGTAGGATTAGATCAACCCCCTATGGGTGCCATAATCGGTTGGCCATGGCGTTGGACGAACAACGACTGGCATAAACAACTGATAACATTTGGTTATATATATTACCTAAGGCATGCATAGTTCTAAGATTTGTAGTTGTCAACTTATCAATATTCAAATAAATTATCAGTCAGTCAAGCTCAAAGTGCTTTATTTAGGTTAAAAATTGACACAGCAACTTATTAACATGATAAATGAAATCATGAAATACGTGGGTTTATTTTTCTCCCAACGCACCCTCACTAAAGGAAAGTAATTATTTAAATAAAATTCCAAGAAAATATTGAGATTCCTTTATCAACAAATCGTAGAAGAAATATAAGTAATATATATTTTTATGATGAAAACTTTCAGAAATTATTATCGACAAGGGTGACAACAAGTAGGAAAACCACTAATTATAGAAAAGCTTTAAATTTTACTGAGTCAGATTCAAATATGAAACGAGCAATTTTCCACTTCAAGTTTTTTGTAGTGTAGTCACAGAGTCGCTTCCTTTCGAGCCACTCCATGGTTTGAGAGTTTGAGCAGTTTATAAATATGGTGTCCAACTGTCATCGGCTCTGCCGGAATCGGTCCCTTGAACATCAAAGGTGCCGACGCTTTATGTCGCTACTCGTTGGTTTGTTATACTTGGGTATTAGCTTACATTTGAGCCTTTTATTTACAGCAATAATAACACCTCCTCCGTGAGCTTTTTGTGAATTTGTTTTTACAGATCTATCGCATTGAAACACAGTATACTTGTCCTGAAGGCCAAGTTCATTTGTAGAAATATTTTCATTAAGGAATGTTTCAGTTAACAGAATTACATCATATGATTCAATTAAAACATTACATAACAAATCCTTTAGCTTTGACTTTATCCCCCTTACATTTTGGTAGTAACAACTAATTTTGTCTGGTTTATTGCTATGGGTGTTTGAAAAATTGGGCGCTGCTGATGGTCGTTTTCAGTTTTCCTTGGAAGATTAAAATTAAAATCTCTAAAAAACAACCCCAACAGGCCAAAAATCACAGTTGTTGACAGTGTTATAATAATTAGAATCTAAGCCTACCTTAAATGATTTCATTTTCCCACTATTCATAAGCTCCTTAACTATAATTTCTGACTTTGTTGTTTTCAGTCCAACACAGAAAAACTTAGCGATGTCATTTTCACACATTTCCGCAGAAATTCTGCCCACATAGAGCCATTGTTTTGGTGGAATATGGTACACTTTTTATTTCTGTAGATGCACTTGTCCCCATATTTTTGGAGGGTATTTTTTGAACAGAACTCATTTGTGGACCATCTCTCTGAGAACTCGCGTGAAAAGCACGTGTAATGGCATTGTTTACCAAATCAGAAGTTATTTTCGGCTTTTGAGTATGGGACGTGCGGTTTCCTAACCTCACATCATCAGCTGATTGACGCTGTGGTGGTGGTTGACATTTATTTGTACTCTTTTATTTATTTTATTTTATTTTTGCTTGTTATTTGTTCTCTTTGAATTTTTATAATGTGTAGGTACTGTTATGTTATTTTTAAGTTCTTTTATGTTTTATGCTTTTATATTTTCCTGCTTTGTAATTGGGAAGTTTTCCTCTTAGGCAGTGTAGTAATAAATAATAATAACGCTGCTGACAGGAACTCCTTGAGCTTAGTACGTAACCCTCTAACATTTTGGTACAGAGCTGTGACTTTTTCTATAAGTTTGCTGGTAGGTTGTTCACCAGTTGAAAATTCCCATTCCTCATAGGTTGTCTACGTGGACGTTATCAGGTCAACAGTAGTGAAATTCTATCAATTACCTTTATTTTTCTTCCGATTTACTTATTTTTATTTACTTCATGGGGAAGCTCTCTACAGAACAAAGCAACATCTGGATTTTCACAAAATTCTTTCAACTTCATCAGATTCAAGTACTTTTGTTCATTAATTGGTAGCAAATCTAGAATTACAAAAAAAAATGCCACATATGGCAAAACACAGACAACTGACGACTAGTCGAAAATTATTAAACTGTACCGTATTTTTACTTTTGCTGAGACGGACATTCCCACTTTTATTCCGGTTGCGCTTGGACATTTCTTGTTTTATGCCTGTATAGTAGTTTGGGTTAGTTGGTTTTTTTATTTGAGTAGGTAGTTTATTAAAAACATAGCTGCTAAAGCAAAGAGGACTTTTTTTTTAAATTTAACATTCTATAATTTAAAATTTGCAGGTCATTTCTTTGCCTCGTTTCATAATTGTGAAAATTGCCAACTTCAGGAAATTCTACTTCATGCTTTTTTACATAAATGGCTGCTTCCATTATAACAATACAAGAAACAGTTAATATATTTTTACTTTTAAAAATTGGTCTACGCTTTTCAATAGTGTCAAGTGAAAATATTTTTCCAATAATTATTTTTTGTAAAATAAATATTCTGTCAATATCGGGTGCTTGGCCCCAGCACAAGATCATATATTTAAGGTGACTGTAAACTAGCGCATACCTAGTAGACACTGATAAGACGTTTAGTTGAAAGAATATTTTTTAAATTTACAATAGCAAAAAAGGCAGAGTTTAGTTTCCCTGTGACATAATCCACATGAGCATGCCATGTTAGCTGACTGTCAATGTGTAATCCCAACAATCATGCCTGGCTACTTCTTACTATCTCAAAATTATTCATTCTAAGTGTGAAACCGGGTATAACACGTCGCTTATGAAAAGCCATACATTGTGTCTTTGTGCTCTATATCAATGACCACTTGAATAGGATGTTATGCTATAAGGGTTGTTAGTTTGAATTACCTGTAATGCTTTGACTTTTAATTGTATTTTGTTATATTTATTTTATATAGTAATTTTTACCATTTTAATCTTTTTTTGTATATCAGAATTTAAAAATTACAGTTACATGCTACATATATGAATTAGTGCTAAGTTTTCTTTTTAAACAGTTTTGTCAATGAGAGAAAATCTTCTGACATTAAAGCATATTTCATTTGATTTGATTTGATTTCATTGACCAATAATTGACTATTTAGACACCAGTTTTTGAATTTTAAGAGAATTTCATTTGCCTTTTGAATAAGGCTATCAAATATTGGATTTGACAAAAGTATGCTGGTGTCATCAGCATAAAGCACTAGTGTGAAACTTGTATCCAGTTCTAAGTAGTCTTCTACATCATTAATAAATAATAAAAATAATAATGGTGATAAAACACTTCCCTGGGGAACCCAAGGGGGAACCCCTTATTCTTGAATACCTATTATAGTTAAGACACAGTTGTACCTATTATAATTCTAATTTTTCTGTCCTGCATAAACGACTCTAAAAATGTATTTAGGTTGCCTCTAAAACCGATTGAGTCAAGTTTTTTAAGTAATAATATTTTATCTATTTCAAAAAAAAAAATTCAAAGTAATAAAAATACTTAATATTACATTTTATAATGCTTATACCACTTAGCCAGCAGATAAAGGTTTACGAGGGTGTACAATTCATCACGGGAGTCTTTACTATTTAAACTCAAGCTCTTACTTTTAAAATCGTTTTTGGGTTAGTTTTGGATAATTTGGTTTAGTTTAGGTTAGTTTTGCTCATAAAAGAGCAACCGGCGAAACCGGGAGCCATAATATTGAAACTCAGGCTCTCAGCCCTTATCTTTAAAATCGTTTTTGGGTTAATTTTAGTCAGTTTGCGTCAGTTTGGGCTTTGGGTTAGTATAATATGGTTAATATGTATTTTGGCAACCTAAAATTGATTTAAAATACAATTTTTTATTAACATATTATTATAATAATCATATATTTCAGTAGGCAAGCCTAATACAAACTACTAACTTTACAACTAAGAAAACTCACAGTAGGTATAGAGAAATGTATACATACATACGTTCACACACCATTACTTTAGACACTTTTTAATCTAATTTTACCAGCTCTCGTCTGAATTGACCCACCGATGTACAGTCTCTGACTGCAGCAGGTAAATCATTATATTCACTAAGTCCTTTAAAGAAAAGCGAATTCATGGCCCTTTTTGAATTTGTTCTTTTTACTATTACGGGTGGGATATTCATGCACATCCCTAACAAAAGTTACTCGACTGCTAAGGTATGATGGTAGTAGATTATTTAGTATCTTAAATATAAAAATCATTGTTAAAAATTTTAATCTCTGAGCCACCGTTTGCCACTCCAGGCATGTAAGCATAGTGTTAATTGGTGTATACCTATTACATGACATTAATAGGTAGTAGCAATATAACCGTGAATCGTGTGTAAGTGTGCGAATCGCTCTGCTTTCATACTGTTTTTTTTTCACTTCCAAACTTAGATTTAGTGAATTGTTTGCTGTTAGATTTTACTACTTGTCTGCAAGGCTTTTACGTTTGAGTGTGTTGTGTTTTCCGCGTTTTTATGCCTAAGTTGTCTGAAACAATCCACAAATTCCCTTTTATTTAATTTATTTATTAATGATCTTGCCCCCCCTGGTGTCATCCGATTGCCTGTTGTTTGCTGATGACTTAAAACTCTTTAGACAGGTCTCATCTGCACTTAACAGGTCAACTCTCCAAAACGACATTGACATAATCTCTTCTTGGTGTGACAGTAATAGAATGTCACTGAATACTGATAAATGTCAGTTTATAAGATTTAGTAGATTAATGAGTACAGCCCCCGTTCATTATTCCATCAATGGTGTTCCTCTTGTGGAGGTCTCGGTGGTGAAAGATCGAGTCCTTTTAGATAGCAAACTTTCATTCTCACATCACTTCGTGAGCATCATTGGTAGGGCGAATAGAATGCTGGGATTTTTAAAAAGATCGTGTAAAGACTACAAATATTAATGTGTTAGTTGTTATATATTTCTTTTGTCAAGTCAATTTTGGAGTTTTCAAACATAATTTGGTCACCATATTATCTTATTCACATTAATACTTGAAAATATTCAGCATAAATTCATTAAATTCTCTAAGTACCATTTGTTCCGCTCAGGAATCAACTTAAATGATAACCAGACTATGACCTACCTTAACCTAAGTACACTTGCTTGTAGAATGGAGTACTATGGCGTTTGCTTTTTTTACAAAGTAATTAATAATATCAACAAAAGTCCAGACTGTCTTAGCCTGTTTTCATTTCATGTCCCGGTATATAAAACTTGTATTCACTCCCTCCTGCATGTCCCTCATTGTCGTACATGGTATTTGCTTTACAGCCCTACAAATAGGGTCTCACGGTCAATAAATATTGTGACACCCTAGATCTAGTTGGTGCCTCCCTAAACACCTTCAAATCCTCTGCTAGAAGGGTTATTCTAGGTTAAGTTTCTGTATACTGCCATATTATACTTGCAAATGTTGATAATGTTAATAAATAATGTTAATTTTAACTAATATTTAAATTAAAGAAAAATTGAATTAATACCATTCAATGTTTCTAAATTAACAGAAATCAAAATTTAAGTGTTGATTTGTGGATGTTGATACCTTTGTACAAAGCTATTGCTTCGGGAATCTTTAAGTTTTAAGATCTTAACAGAAGAGACTGTAGCAAAGGGCAGAAATTTCACAATGTTTAGCAATGAAAGAAAGTAAAGAGTGATATGACAATGTGGTATGTTTAAGTTATGGCAATACTTACTTTTTGGCTTGTTTTTATCCATGAGCATATTAACGTGGTCGTGTTTGTGCCACGCCATTGACGGAGGAGAAACCATAAAATGAGGAACGAAAGCACCCCCGTCAGACCACCGCCTATCGCGACGATAGCCGTCGCATGGAGGGTCTACACGGCCGCCGCCGTCGCCATGCACAAGATGTCAGTAGGTAAACAATCCCGCGTGCTCTAGGGCCACTAACCTCCCGTCGACGGCGGTTCACAAGGCCAGCCGAAACGAAGCTTACAAAGGCTTTCCGATTACCTCCACCAGGAAACGCAATGTGGCAATCACAAGCTGAGGAGGACTCATAAATATTCGATTTTTTTAATAATATAGGAACATAACAAGACATATTTGCATTTTGTCAATGCCGCCATTCGAGATGTACACATACGAGTAATGTCAAATTAGAAAACACGAAGGACGTACTCCTCGAACTCGTTTCACTGCCTACCTTCCCTCTGTCGCGCCGAATAATGGGCCTGTCTGGGAACCACGACGGACGAACGTAATGCAAGGGTCAAAAACACCAAGCAAAACAATAACAACGATGAAACACGATATCACAAAGTGGTATTTGTCTCCGTTCCTATGATTTGCATTAAAACAGAACTTTTGCTGATCTTCCTTAAGAGACACTAAACACATCAAAATACTACACGAGCACCAAAATCGAGAAATCACTGATGGCTGATGGTCACTTTCAATTGCCCGATCTATAACAGTTTTGGGGGGTAACACTATGTATTCCTTAATCGTCACAATGTTAGAAAAGAAAACAAAAACCGTGTCGCACACCCCGTAAAAACCACAACATGGCAACCATAAATGACAGCTTTAAGACAGTGACAGACACTCCACTTAGGGATGCAAACGATACTTCAAAAGTATCGATATTTTTGCTTTAGTATCGAGTATTTTTGGCATCGATACTTTGTTGAAGTGACACTTCTTAACGCGCGCCGGGAGTAAAATTTGAAGGTCGCGAACACGGCGGGCGACAGACGATGAGCGACACGGCCCGGCCTGCCGGAAGAAAAATATGAGCATATTGTTATTGGGATATCTTTGTTAGTTTACAAGATAAAAATATGGGATTTGCTCTATTCCCTTGTCAAAACATAAACGAAACTTTTATGAAGAATAGTTTTTTTTTCATTTAGGCCTTCCCTTTTTGTTAATTGAGTGTTATATTTAAAAAACTACTTTTTAACCAAATCCGTTAAGATATGTATAAGGCTAGGGTGTATAATTATTGGGATATCTTTGTTAGTTTAAAAGATAAAAATATGGGGTTTGCTCTATTACCTTGTCAAGACATAAGCGAAACTTTTATGAAGAACAGGTTTTTTTTTTTCATTTAGGCCTTCCCTTTTTGTTAATTAAGTGGCGAACGCAGCAAGCGAACGCAGCGGGCGACAAACGATGAGCGACACGGCCTGGCGGAAGACTTTTTGTTCCTTTTAACCAAATCCGAGGCTAGGGCGTTTAAGTTTAAGTAGCAAAAGAAGTTTCACTTCTGATATGCGCACATGGTGCACACGCTTTTTTGTTGTTGTTGTTTGGCTGAATGACTCTGCCTCCTAGGGGCAATTCGCCAGCTCATTAGGGGTTGCAGGGGTTGTCTGGTTCAGGACCTTATCCCCACCACTATCTTCAAAGTGCTGTGGAAAATTTACAAGCTGCTATATGTTTGTTAAGGACGGAATGATGGATGTTAGTGGTAACATACACAACACAGTGAACACGTCACACTGTAAAACTGTACAGGATAGGATGGGTGAAACTCGATGAGTATGTTTGTCTAAAAATAAGATTGTATGGTTATAAAAAGTGATAATCTTTATAACATTATCTTATTTAGTTTTAAGAATTTGTTTATGAGATGAATTATGTGGTCATTAAGATTATTTAAAACTTTTAATGTTTAAGGGGATGACTAAACCTTTTTTACCTAGTTCCTCATAGATGCAAAATCCCTGAACTCTGTAAATTGGGCATTCAAACAAGATGTGGTCAAGATCTTGTACTTTTCCACACTCACAATTTGGAGAATTTTTTATTCCAATCCTGAATAAATGTGATCCCGTCAAACAATGTCCTGTGCGCATTCTAATTGTGGTTACAATATGCCTTCGATCCATATAGCTAAATTTATTGAACCATTTTTCTTTTGGAAATTCATTAATAATTTCAGCATATAATTTTCCTTTATGGGCCAGTGATACCTTTCACATCTCATTATGTTGCCCAATTATCTTCCTTTTGATAATGGGTACAAACTCTAAACTATTTATTTCTATACTTTTAGGTATATTAAGGCATTGTCTTACTGTATAAATAATGATTAAGGTATCTGCCTATTCTTGCCAGTTTATCCGCAGTTTCGTTGCCTGTTATTTGTGCATGTCCTGGTATCCAGCTAATTTTGATATCTATATTCAGATCATTAGCGATAAGCAGTAATCTTTTCGTTTGTAGGGTGTTAAAGTCGTCTTCGGTTTTGTTTTAATGTAATTCTAGAACACCGAATCATTCCCCAATTAATTTTCAAAGGTTACCAACTCATCAATCCTTTATGAACTTCTCTAGAATACCAAACATGACACCTCCTGGGAATCGTGCATATAATGGCCCAAATAATCGTCCAAATAATGTCCCAAATAATGGTGTAAATAATGTGCCAAATAATGTGCAACATCAAGCACAAATACAAATCCACCATTTAACCCTAACGAAAGGAATATGCCACCATTTACCCCTAATCAAAGGAATATGCAACAATATCCACAACCAATGTCTGGTGTAAGCACGATTCAGAAGAATCTAACCCAAATGAGACCACAACAAGGACCATTTCAAAACCAATTGCAAACTCCAGGAAAACCCAATTTTGCCTTTCAAGAATTAACCCATCTAGAAAACGAATTCTACTGAGGAAGGCGAAAGTGAATGTAGTAACTATATATTACTATACAGACCCAGAGCATCTTGAAGAACCGGAACTTTCGGAGGAAACATTAGATGAACAATTGGAAAATTTTCAATTACAAGCCTCGGACAAGAAAAACCTTGCCTAAGCTTAAATAGCTTTCAAATAAACCAACTACCCTATATCGAAGTCTCTAATTATAATATTCGACTACTTATCGATACTGGTTCGCATGCATCTCTCCTCAGACCTTCATTAGCTGAAACCTTTTTCCCTGAATTAATTAAGCCCTATATAAGCATCCTTCAAACTTGGGCCGGATCAAAAAAAGCCACAAGTAAAGCAAACATTCCCTTATTTTTATGCTTCGGTATAACGGAACCAATAGAATTTATTCTCTATCCATTCCACGAATACTTTGATGGAATTTTGGGAATCAAAGACCTTTGCAAACTGAAATTAAATATTGACTTAAGAAATCAAAATCTTAGAAATCAGTATATGGAAATTCCTTTTCATAATACCTCTCTGAAAACTGTCATTTTCGACGTCTCTGTAGAGCAAAGAAAGAAGGACTTCCCGGTCCGGGCACGGGACAAATTTTCCCGGTCCCTAATTAGTGTACGTGCACACACAAGGCGGAAGCGAGCGAGAGGGTACGGAGCATAGCGGGGCGAGACGGAGCGTTATATGCTTGTGTGCATACTAAAGGCGAATTTTGTCAGTTGTTTATTTAGCAGGTCAGCGAGTGGTCGCAATATGGACGCAGCATTACTGCTATTACTAGAAAATTCTTTACTTAAACGACGTTTTGCCAATAAAAGAAGATATTGGACCCAGAAAATTAACAAATCAAGAAAACAATATGGCGAATTTAGTCATTTATTTAGAAGTTTGCAGAACGATCCCGAAAGGTTCTACAGATACTTTCGAATGACCGAAGATACGTTCAACTATATTCTGGAAAAAGTGGAGGGACGCATCAAAAAACAAAACACACATTTTCGGGATGCTGTCAGTCCTACCGAAAAATTAGCAATAACTTTGAGGTGAGTGTAATATACTTTTTCTGTTTATTTTTAATATACAATTTTTTGTAAGCAAAAAGAGACTGGAAGCTTTAATCGATATTTAATTTAACCTTCTGTAACACAAATCATCATTACTACTGGATGCGGTCGAATACATTGGAGATACAGATGGTGGATCGACATACTGAATATTATTTTGGTTAGGTGTCAACATGTTATTTTCTGCCGTAGAATTTCGTCCGTTTAGGCTATTCAACAAATTTTGCTGATAGTTCTTAGAGTATATTATCTCATTGTATAATAATTCCTGCATTTTGATCCGAACAAACATCTGCCTGTCAATCGGAAGATCACTCAGAGGCTTATGAAGGCTCATTAGAAAGTGATAGAGGTTATCTTCTGGCTTTGGTTTTTCTGTATTTTTGGATTGTACTAGATGAGATTCAATAAGCTGAATTTTTTTCTTTTCTATGTTTATTAATTCAGTGTCTGTCGCATTTCTCTTCCTTTTGTTATAATTAGTGCTTTTTGGAACTGATGGTGTATTTTGCCTCGCTGCGATGAGTAATGATTGATCTTCTGTGTCCGTATTTTCTTCGGTTTCGTTTTCAACATCGTCTAAATTGTCATTGTTCGCCTCCACTTGTGAGTCTTCAATTTGTGAGCTTGATGGCCCAGCTGTAGGTGTCGTAAGATTACTGCTCATCTTCCTCGAAGCCATTTGATCTTTCAGGAAAAGTAAACGTTTAAACCACACCCATTTGGATTCGTTATGTGATGGGCTACTACCAGCATTCCCTGATTTTCCTTTACCAATTTTCTTCCATTCAGCACGAAAATTGTCACGCAAATTCTTCCATTTTGTTTTAGCAACATCAGCTGGAAACAAGGACAAAGGTTTTATTTTCTTCTATTTAGGCTTTGTATTTTTTATAAATTGTTTTGTCGAGGAATTTCAAATGTTAGAAATTGCTGCAAAATGGTTCACATTTTCTGGTGAAGCTTGGTTAGTTAATTAGTTCGTTTAGGTTAGTTTAGGGTCACTTAGATTCGTTTAAGTTATTTTATACCTAAACTAACTAAACTTTACCGGAAAATGGAAAATAAAAATGATGCATTTCAACAGGACAGCTCTATTTTCTCTATGTTTGGACTAGCTTCTAGAAGGCAAACAAATATTGTTTTTTTTTTCAGGTTTTTGGCCACAGGATTATCATACAGAGCTCTGGCCGACTCTTTCAGGATGGGATTTTCCACCGTCGCAGGTATTGTTAAAGAAGTGTGTGTTGCAATTTGGAAAGAACTGCAGCCAATTCATCTCGGAATACCCTCGGAGCAAGATTTGATAGAGATATCAAGAAATTTCTATACTAGATGGAATTTTCCCAATTGCTTTGGATGCATTGATGGGAAGCATATAAGAATCAAGTGTCCGGCAAATACCGGAACAAGCTACTACAATTATAAGAAGTATTTCTCTATTGTATTACAGGCTGTAGCTGATTCTAATTGTAGGTTTATATTTATCGATACTGGTGCTTTTGGCAAACAATCCGATGGTGGGATATTTCGAGAAAGTGCATTATATCAGCACTTGGTGGCTGGAAGCCTAAATATACCAGCAGATCATAATTTACCAAACTCCAATAAAAAATTACCATACGTATTACTGGGCGACGAAGCGTATCCACTTTTAAAACATTTGTTGAAACCATTTCCCCGAAATAATCTGGATGTAGAAAAGACAATTTTCAATTACAGACTTTCGAGGGCACGACGAGTGGTCGCATGTTCGTTCGGCATCCTTGCAGGAAAGTGGCGTATTTTAACGAAATCAATAGAAACATCTCCAGAAAATGCAGAAAAAATTATCAACTGTATTTGTGTGCTGCATAATATAATAATTGACAAAGAAGGTGTTGTCCCCACAGAAGAGATCAATGTAAATACAAATGTGAAGAGTCATAGGAAAAACAACAGCTCAACAGAACAAGCTAGGGCAATAAGAGATAATTTTATGCTTTATTTCAATAATGAAGGAGCTGTACAATTTCAATACAAAATATTGTAAATAAATCTTATTTAAGGAAACATGTAGGAAAAATAAAGCTCAACAGGGTCATAAGAAAAAAATGTATGCTTTATTTTAATAATAAATTAGCTGTACTATTCCAATATATGTATATTGTAAATAGACCTTAAATAAACATGAACTACTTACTTGTTACTCCACAAGAATTTGCAATTTCTTGCCACAATTTCGAAATTACATCTCGATTATGGTGTTGGGAATTTGTTTGATCCCATATAGGGGTTCGTAAGAAAATCTCATTAATTAATTTTTCGATATCCATTATAAATTCGTCAAGTAAACACGGTTCCATTCAACCAAACGCAACTCTCCACGCTTCAAGACAAACTGATTTGTCTTCCAGCTCCAGCGGATCGCACGCCTTCGACTCGCAACGACTCGTTCGGTCACGCTTCAAGTATGCACTCACGCATTGCGATCTATTAGTTTGTGTTTCGCGCGATTATCGCATCGTTACGACTCGCTCGCTTCCGCCTTGTGTGTGCACGTACACTAGGGAGCGGGAAAACTATTAGGGACCGGGAAAATTTTTCCCGCTCTCTGATTTTAAGTGCTAAATTTGCAGTTATTTAGTCACAGAATAAGCATAAAGTAGAATAAATTGGGTTAAAATTATACAGCGATGCAGTCTACAAGATTAAGCTAGTACATTTTAGCGTCAATAGTCTAATTTTAAGTAAAATTATTTTATTTATTCTGACATTACTGTCACAAATACTTCAAAATTAGCTGCACATTTCCATAGCAACGCTTGATGAATATTAGATAAATACCTGTCTTGCTTGTCTTGCAAGTTTGACGTTTGCTTTCATTTGAATACAAAATGTATTATGACATGATTTTGGAAACGTAAAATTAAAATAATTTTATGTTTATGTCTTGATTTCAGAGAGGTATTATGAAAAATATCGTTCATTACACGTCCAGAAACAGCTTTTCCCGTGCTTGCACGACTTCCGGTGTTCGGCTACGCCTCACACGAGGAACTGTCGTGCGCGCACCGGAAAAGCCTAGTTTCTGGACTGGTAATGAAATATACTATTCCAATACAGACAAAATTTTGAGCAATATAAAATCGAAATACCATACACAAAACTACCCTTAAGACACACTTACCGAATGATACTACATGGATGGTACCCTATTATCGAGATGAAAAAATCGAAATACAACCTACCCTTATAAGTATTAACAATGGATCTTATATAATCGATATTTTCAACCATTCTGATAAAACTATCGTAATTAACTGTAACATAAAGGATAGCCTCTTAATGGAACCAATCGAAGTAAACAATTACGAAATATTTAATTTCGAAATAAATAATAATGTAGTAAAACAAAAACAGACTACCGAGGATATAGATTTCAGAAGTTTAATTAGACATGAGCATTTAAATTCAGAAGAAAGAAATAAACTATTTAAACTTCTAAAGAAATTTGATAAAATCCTGTATAAACCTGGAGACATATTAACATTCTCAAATCAAGTTAAGCATGTTATTAATACCACCGATGAAATTCCAGTACATACAAAAAATTACAGATACCCCTATGTACATAAGAACGAAATAAATATCCAAATAGAGCAGTTGTTACCTGATAAAATCATTCAACTCTCTAGCTCTCCATGGAGTTCACGTATATGGATCGTTTCTAAGAAAATGGACGCATCATGACAAAAGAAATGGAGACTAGTAATTGACTACAGGAAATTGAACGAAAAAAACAACGGATGATCGATATCCATTACCAAATATTTCGGATATATTAGATAAACTGGGAAAATGCCAATATTTTACCACACTTGACCTGGCATTGGCCAGATTGAAATGGATCCGAAAAATATTCCAAAGACAGCATTTAACGTAGAGAACGGACGTTACGAATATACACGTATGCCGTTTGAGTTAAAAATGCTCCTTCCACGTTTCAACGTGCAATGGACAATGTCTTACGCGTATTACAAGGAAAAATCTGCTTGGTATACATGGATGATATTATAATCTACTCTACTAGCCTTCAAGAACATATAGACTCTCTAAAATTAGTATTTAAACGACTTATTTCTTTCAATATGAAAATTCAATTGGATAAGTCGGAATTTTTGCAAAAAATTGTTAAATTCCTTGGACACGTAATCACACGCGATTGAATAAAACCAAATCCAAGAAAGATTGAGGCAATAAAGAATTTTAAAATTCCAAGTACAACGAAAGAAATAAACTCATTTCTAGGACTCGTTGGATAATATCGGAAATTTATAAAGGATCTTGCTAAAATCACGAAACCACTGACCCATTGCTTAAAGCAAAATGTTAAGATAACTCACGATAAACCATTTATTGGCGCTTTTAACCTATGTAAGCATATCTTGATTAATGATCCAATACTTCAATACTCGGATTTTACTAAACCATTTATATTAACCACAGACGCCTCAGACTACGCAATTGGCGTTCGCAAGGAGTAATTGGAACCGACCTACCTATTACATATGGTAGTAGAACCCTTAATCCTGCAGAGAATAATTATTCAACTATTGAAAAGGAACTCCTAGCCATTGTCTGGGCTACAAAATACTTCCGATCATATCTGTTTGGACGAAAGTTACAATTGTAACCGACCACAAACCACTTCAGTGGCTATTCTCGATTAAGGAACCAAATTCAAAACTTGTAAGATGGAGACTAAAATTACAAGAATATGAATATACAATTCATTACAAGCAAGGGATACAAGACTCTAATGCAGACGCCCTCTCCAGACCACCAAGAGAAACAAACCCAATAGAAGAAATAAAATCACCACCTACACACATGTCTGCTATATGCGAAAAAGTCAAAGAAAATGAAGAAGATGATCAACAATTATGGCATGAAAAAATCAAGCACTTTTTCGACTCGCAGGAAAACCTTTTTGAAAGGTATATCCAGAAAAGGTACCGGACGTTAAGAAAAAGACTACAAAAATAAATATTATATCGGATATTCAGATTAAAGCTCCGAATAAAACAAATTCACCCAAACCATCGACAAATTGTCAAAAACAACTATCAGTCAAAAAGACACCTGATGGTTGCATCAACTAGCAAACAGAAAGAAAAGTCAGAAACTGATACTGCCGGCTGATTAGAAGGAGCCAAAGATCATGACATCTCCGAAGAAGAGGACAATGCAAAAGCAAACAACTCAGATACTGATACAATACATATATCAAGAGGAGACCCAATTCTTGGTGCCCCATATGTAAATAAGTCTGCAAATACATTTAAGAACCAGGCAATATGTAAATGGACCGCGAAAGACAGATCTTACGTGTTACGTGACAACGATGAAATTATTCAATACTAAAAAGTGATTTTTAATTTTCATTAATCAAAACCCTTCAACAGAAGAAGTTCAACGACCTCTTAGAGATCATTTACCTCCCGATCTGTACTGTTTACATTTCCCAAAAAAAGAATTGGAAGTTTTTCAAGAAACATTTAAAACATAATGCTTACAAACTTGTCATCTCAAACTTACTACTTGATGACGTCATAAGTGAAAACGAACAGAAAGAAATTATCGAACGATATCACCAAACGAAAACATCACATAGAGGAATGACCGAAAGTATAAAAAATATTAAGCAACATTATTATTGGCCAAGTTTAGAAAGAGATGTGATACATTTTGTGAATACTTGTGAGACCTGTCAAAAATCAAAGTACGATAGACATCCTTATAAAATAATTTTTAAACCCACACCAACTGGCACTAAACCATTTGAACATATTTATATGGATGTATATTCTATGTTAGCTCAAAAGTATTTGACAATTATAGATAATTTCTCGAAATTCGCTACTGCCTACTCTATAAACGAGACATCTATAGAAATATGTCAAAGTTTAATTAAATTCTTTTCTCACCATGGTACGCCTTGTAAAATTACTACTGATAACGCGCGAACGTTTAAAAGTAATTTAATCCAAGATCTCTGTAAAACATATCAAATAGAGTTGCACTTTACGACACCGTATAACCCCAATTCGAACTCGCCTATCGAAAGATTTCATTCGACACTTAAAAAAAGCCTAATTACGCTTAGAGATAATCACCGATCTAAGACAATTCAAGAATTAGTTGATATTGCTATATTAAACTATAATAATAGTATACATTCTTCGCACGATTATACTCCTTTTCAAATAATCAAAGGAAACCTAAATTATCAACTAAATTTTGAGAAAAACTTAAATCAAATACAAACTGATTATATACATGAATTAGCGGAAACATTTAAAGAACTAAACGAAAATATTAATACAAATCTGAATACGAAAAAGGCAAATGTTCTAGCTAAACTAAATGAAAAACGTGAAAATGACCCGGAGATACCCGAAGCTAGTAACCAGTGGATAAACACACCGGAAACTAACAAAAAATATACAGCCTAAATATAAATCAGCTGTATTTAAAAATCAGACACACCCCAAGGATATTAAAAGACGATTATGATTTCAGGAAAAATGAAGATCATCCTGATACTCCTTCCACTGATTGTTAACGCCCAGTACAAGATAGAAGAGATAACCAACCCACTATTACCTATCTACCAAGGAACTGGCTATATAGTAAATAGCTATCATCACGTTTATTACCACGTAAACCTAACAAATATACAAGAGTGTATTGAAGCGACAGAAAAAACTCTTCTACAAGCCGTAGAAACTTTAAATAATTCAAATACACCCTTAAACCACCTTCTTATTACAAGAACACATGATCTTATTAATCAAGCAAAGTCAATTAAATCATTCGTAAGTCATTATACAACCCCAGCGAAAAGAACTAAAAGAGGATTATTTAACTTCATAGGAAAATGCCATAAAAATCTCTATGGAACCATTGACGCTGATGATGAAGAACGATATGATACCTATATCAAAACACTCCAAGAAAATAAAGAAACTCTCCATCAGGATATTTCTGATACACAATCAATTGTTAAGCAATTAACTAAGGATATTGACTCACAGCTGACTAATGTCATAGTAAATCAACAAGAAATCCAATACCGTATAAACTACCTTACACGAATGACTCAATCCACATATACGACAACGTACTTTATTGCATTACTCGACAACTTAGCAAATAATGTTCGCGTAATAAGCGAAATTCAAGCGAATGTACAAATCGCTATTAACGTTGCGGAAATAAACATAAAGCATCATAGTATTTTTAAATATCAAGAATTTCAATTAATAATTAATAAGCTACACCGAGAAACAAGAATACCTTTCGATAATATAATTAAATAATTAATATAATTAAATATTATGAGGTAGCCCACGCAGATGTAACAAAATGACTTAATAATATTTTATGTAGCTATTCCATTAATAACCGGAAAACCATATATACTATTTCGTCTGTACCCAACCAATAACACTAAATAACCCTTATCTACTAGAATCACCTAACGATTCTTATAACCTAAAATAAGATTGTCATAAAATCGAAGAGATATTCCTATGTCCAAAAGAATTACTCAATCAAAATGAACTTTGTATAGTTCAAACGATTAATTTGACAAATCATTGTCCAATGATACCTATTAAGTACGAAAAAACATCTATTACCCAATTTGATGATAATTCCATCATAATAATACCAAAAAATCAAGAAAATATCTATTTTCAATGCCCTAACCAGAATACAGTCGAGATTGTAAAACAAGTGTCCTTAATCTTGCCCGCACAATGCGTAGTTAAGATACAAAACAATCATTACGATTCTCAAAAACCTGATACGGTCAACCTAAGGTTAAAATTACCTACAATAAATATAGATGAAAACTTAGTTCAAAATATTAAACCCTTACAACTAAAAGAAATAAATTTAAATAAAATGCAAGAGGACGTAGAACGTGCAAAGAAACTAGTGTTGCACCCCTTGAAAAAAGTCGATATTGTAAACACTAGTACATCGGTAACTATAGTACTATGTCTAATTATATTTGTATTAATAATTATAGGTATAATATATTACCGATGTAAGAAATCACAGCAAAATGTAAAAATGGACATAAAATTTAAACCCTTCGAAAATAAACCCCAATTTTCTCAGACTAAGGAGGGAGGAATTATATGGCCATTTCCGCTGAATTACTGTTGTTATGACTCATATTATTATTCATATTAATGTATTAGTCATTTGCAAGCTCAGCAAATCTGGAATATTATATATACGTAGCCATGTCTAATGTAGGTTTGAACTTGAAGTATGACTCCCTTCGAGAAGGGGGCCGTTTGGCGCTGCTACGAGGCAATTTGCCAGTGCACCCTTCGTCCGGCGCTTAGGAAGAGGTAGAGCTACCCTTCTACATCCGTTACACGTTATTCCAGTTTGAAGGGCTTTGTATTCGGGGCCGCGACGTTGTCGGGCTCTGGACCCTGTCACGACCACCGACTTTTCACACCGCATAGATAGAAACCCCACACTGGGTATTTCCTCAGGCTAAAGACAAACACTTATACGATGAAGTGGCACAGACGACGCTGGCTATGACGTCCTCTTCTTTGTCGGGGGGACAAATCGGTCCCTGAACGATTGCCACGCGTTACCCCAAAATGGCCGACGAAAAGCCGCTACTCAACAGCGACGTTATCCCGACCTAGACCTAAACGGAAGTCTAATGTAGGTTAGTCATTAAGAAGGCTTTGTACTGAACACTTGTAACTAGAAATAAAACTTTTTAAAAACAAACGTTTTCGGAAAGTAAATAAAATTCTATAGGCTATAGCACGTTGAAAATACCAGTTCTCGTCCGATCACTGAAGTTAAGCAACGTCGGGCGTGGTTAGTACTTGGATGGGTAACCGTTTGAGAACACAACGTGCTGTTGTCATTTCTTTACAACCGATGTCGTTATAGGATATGTTTACACATCAGTCTCGAGTACTAGCAGACTCATTTTTTTTATGTTTTTCCTTATGGTCACTATTATTGCTTCCTATATGGCTATGGTTTCCGCTGAACAAATTCAAATAGCTTTTGGTAATCTAGAAGAGAAGTTATAACCTATCGAAACCCCTTTAGATGAATAAAATAAGTTGAGAATAAATGAAACTAACCGAAAGTTGAATCGACGACTAACCCAAAATAACCTAATCTAATAAAATTGATTATAATGTATCGGATTCGGTTCAAATGACTAAAATAAGTTGAAACTAAGTGAAACTAACCGAAAGTTGATTGGACGACTGACCCAAACTAAACAAATCTATTTAAATTGATTATAACGGAACGGAACCGGTTCAAATGATTAACATAAGTTGAGGCTAAGTGAAACTAACCAAAAGTTGAATCGGCGACTAACCCAAACTAACTAAATCTATTAAAATTGATTATAACGTATCGGAACCGCTTTAGGTTCCGATACGTTATAATCAATTTTAATAGATTTGGTTAGTTTGGATTAGTCTTCGATTCAACTTTCGAATAGTTTCACTCAGTCTCAACTTATTTTAATCAATTGAACCGGTTCCGATACGTTATAATGAATTTCAATAGATTTGGTTAGTTTGGGATAGTCGTCGATTCAACTTTCGGTTAGTTTCCCTTAGTCATAACTATTTTAATCATTTGAAACGGTTCCGATACGTTATAATCAATTTTATTATATTTGGTTAGTTTGGGCTAGTCGTCCAATCAACTTTCGGTTAGTTTCACTCAGTCTCAACCTATTTTAGTCTTTTGGACCGGTTCCGGTACGTTATAATCAGTTTTAATAGATTTGGTTAGTTTGGGTTAGTCGTCGATGCAACTTTCGGTTAGTTTCACTTAGTCTCAACTTATTTTAGTCATTTGAACAGGTTCCGATACGGTATAATTAATTTTAATAGATTTGGTTAGTTTGGGATAGTAGTCCAATCAACTTTCATTTAGTTTCACTTAGTCTCAACTTATTTTAGTCATTTGAACCGGTTCCGATACGTTATAATCAATTTTAATGTATTTGGTTAGTTTGGGATAGTCGTCCAATCAACTTTCGGTTAGTTTCACTTAGTCTCAACTTATTTCAGTCATTTGAACCGGTTCCGATACGTTATAATCAATTTTAATAGATTTGGTTAGTTTGAGTTAGTCGTCGATGCAACTTTCAGTTGGTTTAACTTAGTTTCAACTTATTTTAATCATTTGAACCGGTTCCGAGACGTTATAATCAATTTCAATAGATTTAGTTAGTTTGAGTTAGTCGTCCGATCAACTTTCGGTTAGTTTCACTTAGTTTCAACTTGTTTTAGTCATTTGAGTCGGTTCCGATACATTATAATCTCTTTTAATAGATTTGGTTAGTTTGGGTTAGTCGTCGATTCAACTTTCGGTTAGTTTCACTTATTCTCAACTTATTTTAGTCATTTAAAGTGGTTACGATACGTTAAAATCAATTTTAATAGTTTTGGTTAGTTTGAGTTAGTCGTCGATTCAACTTTCAGTTAGTTTCACTTAGTCTCAACTTATTTTAATCATTTGAACCGGTTCCGATACGTTATAATTAGTTTTAATAGATTTGGTTAGTTTGGGTTAGTAGTCCAATCAACTTTCGTTTAGTTTCACTTAGTCTAAACTTATTTTAGTCATTTGAACCGGTTCCGATACGTTATAATCAATTTTAATAGATTTGGTTAGTTTGGGTTAGTTGTCCAATCAACTTTTAGTTAGTTTTACTTAGTCTCATCTTATTTTAGTCATTTGAACCAGTTCCGATACGATATAATCAATTTTAATAGATTTGGTTAGTTTCGGTTAGTCGTCGATGCAACTTTCGGTTAGTTTCACTTAGTCTCAACTTATTTTAATTATTTGAACCGGTTCCGAGACGTTATATTCAATTTTAATAGATTTGGTTAGTTTGGGTTAACCGTTCAATCAACTTTCGGATAGTTTCACTTAGTCTCAACTTATTTTAGTCATTTGAACCGGTTCCGTCCGATACGTTATAATCAATTTTAATAGATTTGGTTAGTTTGGGCAAAGACAATCATCATACTACGAATAGACAATTCATCCAATGTAAAATAAAAAGCCCCCGAAATGGATCCCAACTGCAAGCGAGTTGGAATCCATCGAGGATTTCCAAGCGACACTCGACTTGACCGACGAGCGGTGTTTCCAGCGTGCCCTCGTGTTCCCGGCTCAACAACAAAACGGAGCGTGCCGTCGCGTAATCCTGTCGCACCTCGCAATATAAGTAATACTGACAAAGTGGCGCATGAATTGCGCGAATTTTCCGAGGGTTACCGCCGCGAGGAAAAATATTGTGAACGCATTGATGTCTCCGAGCCGTTTCACGTGCGCCCATATGGATAGGTTGTCTTCGTAGTATGATTGTCTTTGGTTAGGGTTAGTCGTCGATTCAGCTTTCGGTTAGTTTCACTTAATCTCAACTTATTTTAATCATTTGAACCTGTTCCGATACGTTATAATCAATTTTAATAGATTTGGTTAGTTTGGGTTAGTAGTCCAATCAACTTTCGGTTAGTTTCACTTATTCTCAACTTATTTTAGCCATTTGAAGCAGTTCCCATACGTTATAATCAATTTTAATAGATTTTGATAGTTTGGGTTAGTGTTCAATCAACTTTCGGTTAGTTTTACTTACTCTCAACTTACTTTAGCCATTTGAAGCGGTTCCGATACCGACGTTCTTATCAATTATAATAGATTTGGTTAGTTTGGGTTAGTCGTCGATTCAACTTTCGATTAGTTTCACTTAGTATCAACTTATTTTAATCATTTGAACCGGTTCTGATGCGTTATAATCAATTTTAATAGATTTGGATAGTTTGGATTAGTCGTTCAATAAACTTTTAGATAGTTTCACTTAGTCTCAACTTATTTTAGTCATTTGAACCGGTTCCGATAAGTTATAATAAATTTTAATAGATTTGGTTAGTTTCGGTTAGTCGTCGATTCAGCTTTCGGTTAGTTTCACTTAGTCTCAACTTATTTTAGTGAGCGATTTGCAGCGAACGCAAACGCGAAGCGCTGGCGATGCCGTACGAAAATTTAATATAGTCGCATCGCCACTGATTCGCATTTGCGTTCGCTGCACATCGCTCACGTAAAACGCCCAGTTATGTCAACTTATTTTAATCATTTCAACCGGTTCCGAGACTTTATAATCAATTTTAATAGATTTGGTTAGTTTGGGTTAGTAGTCCAATCAACTTTCGGTTAGTTTCACTTAGTCTCAACTTATTTTAGTCATTTGAACCGGTTCCGATACGTTATAATCAATTTTAATAGATTTTGATAGTTTGGGCAAAGTTTACAGAATTAAGCAGAATTAAAAATATAAGTTGATTCACTCCGCGTCATCGTCAAATTCCACTCCGCCACTCCCCGCCGGTAGACTGGTGCCAGTCTACAGTGGATAGCTAGGTAAATTAAGTTTATTTTAAATTTGTTTAGGGTCCGGCGGCCATAGGGTGAGATTTCAAAAATAGCGGTTTGTTTTTGGTGGATTTCTGAGTAAAATGTCTAGTCGAAAATCGAAATATTTGTTCAGTAGTTGATTGTGAAAGACGAATGGCAGACAATATATCGCTCTTTAGGTGCCCAAAGGGGTAGGTATGTATTAGTTTATTATAAGCTTTTATTTAACTTCACTTGTATGTTTGGGTCAAATCTTACAAGTTAAATTTGACCTACTTCCCATCAATGTTCAATATTAATATCGATTTATAGTGAGTACAATAGAGCATGTAATAAAAAAAACTTGCAGGTGTCGAGCCTGGAAAAGTGCCTTAGAATTTATAGGATCCCATAAATATGCGAATGATACACCAATGTAATGTCATAGCCGTATTAGAATGTGTGGTTTGCATTTTAATGAAAACAGTTTTGCAAATTCTTCTAGGAGCTGTATACATTCATATGCTGTTCCATCAACCGTGTTACCAACTAAAAAAGGTAACTTTTAATCAGATTTTGTGCATTTGCAAAATAATGTAAGATGGGTGCAAATATAGGTTTATCTAAATTTTGGGCTAATTAGTTATTGTGGTAAAATTAACGAAATATAGAAATTGCTAAAATGTAGACAAAATAATTTGTAACGTTTTGCAAATCTATGATGTAGTTCATCCCCAAAATAAATTAAAATAAAGAATTTTGCACGTGGTATTAAATTTCATTCTTGAAGTAAAAAATAATATATTTTACAAATTTTATTTAAATATTCAATCGTATTTACCGTAATTTTTTAAAATATGCTGAATAAGACCTTTACCTTTTCATCTTTTTTTGTGACTTCACAAAATATATTTTTCAAAATTTTAATGAAAACATATTTCATTATTTAAATTCCTCCATTTATTACTTACTAAGCGGGAAATTTTACTCTATGTTCCCAATAGCGCTTTGACCAAAGTAAATCGCGTCAAACCCATGTTGGGTAAATCTATTTTGCTGATCAGTATTTACTGATCAGTAGAGGCTGCTAATCTGATGGTAATTGTACAGAAACGAATAACTTATTCAAGTGGGGTCACTCATCAGGTGTGCGGTCAACACAGAATAACATTATTACATCATGACCGCGTCTGACGGCCCCCTCCTGCCGCCCCAATATCGAAACATTGAAATATACAACTGATTTTTTGACAGATTTCATGCGGTCACTCATCAGGGGTGCGGTCAACACAGAATAACATTATTACATAATGACCGCGTCTGGGTGCCCCCTCCTGCCGCCCCAATATCGGAAAGTTGAAATATACAACTGATTTTTTGGCAGATTTCATGCGGTCACTCATTAGGGGTGCGGTCAACACAGAATAACATTATTACATCATGACCGCGTCTGACCGCCCCCCTCCTGCCGCCCCAATATAGAAAAATTTAAATATACAACTGAATTTTAGGCAGATTTGATGCGGTCACTCATCAGGGGTGCGGTCAACACAGAATAACATTATTACATCATGACCGCGTCTGAGCGCCCCCTCATGCCGCCCCAATATCGGAAAATTGAAATATACAACTGAATTTTAGACAGGTTTGATGCGGTTACTCATTAGGGGTGCGGTCAACACAGAATAACATTAGTACATCATGACCGCGTCTGACCGCGAAAATTTTAAATATACAACAATTCTAAGTCTACAAAATCCCTATATACTTGTAGGCCCTGATAATTTTTCTCCTGCTAACCCATTAGTTACCCCAATCCATATTCAACCAGAATGATACTTTCTTTTTGCTTATGGTATTTTACGTTCAATCCCAAATAAATTAGGGGGAGTAATCGCCTTAGTTCTATCTATTGCAATCCTGTACCTAATACCATTTATCAATTTTAAAAAATACCAAAGTACCCAATTTTACCCAGTAAGAAAAATTCTATTTTGAAGACTAGTGTCCATTATTTTATTACTAACTTGAGTTGGAGCTCGACCCGTCGAAACACCCTATATTATAGCCGGACAAATTTTTACTATCCTCTATTTTTCTTATTATTTCATCGATCCCTTATCTTCAAAAATTTGGGACCTAATTTTATTTATTAAATAAATTAAGTTAATGAACTTGAATAAGTAATAATTAATTAATTTTGAAAATATAAAAAAAATAACAAATTTTCTATTAACTTTTGGTACTAAAAAAATTTAACTAATTAAAAAGAACTAAAGAAATTAATCTTAATCTAAAATAAAAAAATTATATATTTAAAGAAACTGGTAAATAACTCTTCCAAGCTAAATATATCAATTTATCATAACGATACCGCGGAAACTCTTCCTCGCACTCAAACCCAAAAAAAATAAATAAATCTTCTTAAAAAAAAAGTAAATTGACTGAAATTTCCACCTAAAAATAATATTCTACAAAATATTCTTATAAATAAAATTCTTGCATACTCTGATATGAAAATTATTGCAAATCTACCGCTACTATACTCCACATTAAATCCAGAAACTAATTCAGATTCCCCTTCAGCAAAATCAAAGGGAGATCGGTTAGTTTCAGCCAATCTAGAAACAACTCATATTAATCTAAGAGGAAATATAAAAAAAATAAATCAAACATATTTTTGAAATTTTAAAAAATCAAAAATATTAAAACTTATAATTATAAATAAAAAAGACATTAAAATAATAATTAAACTCACTTCGTAAGAAATTGTTTGAGCAACAGATCGTAATCTGCCTACTATAGCATAATTAGAATTAGAAGACCATCCAGCTAATATAATAGTATAAACTGTTAACCTCGAAACCCTTAAAAAAAATAAAATCGACAAATTAAACCTTATACTTATAGAAAATATTGGCATCCTTAATCACAATAATAATGATAAAAATAAATTACAAATTGGTGAAATATAAAAAAGAACTATATTTGACAAATAAGGTAAAGACTGTTCCTTAGTAAACAACTTAATAGCATCATTAATAGGCTGTAATAAACCAATATACCCATTTTTATTAGGCCCTTTTCGAATATGGATATATCCTAAAACTTTTCGCTCTAAAAGAGAATAAGCCTTGAAATAATTATTAAAATTAAATCTTTTAATATCAAATATTATCTGTAAAACATTTTACATCTAAAGATTCTAAATATATTGCACTAATCTGCCAAAATAACCTATTAATTAATATTATTCTATCCGAAAATTTCATAAATCAAATATAAGGTCCTTTCGTACAAAAATATTTCCTTTTATAGAGATAGAAACCAACCTGGTTCACGCCGGTTTAAACTCGGATCATGCAAAATATAAAAGGTCGAACAGACCTAATATTTTAGCCGCTACATCAAAATTTTATTTTAATCCAACATCGAGGTCG